>JABUQX010035782.1:17500-37500 GCA_015478945.1 Trachelipus rathkii | reverse complement strand
CTGTGAACTGAGCCTGAAGCTAAAGCCACAGGGTTTTCAGTGGAGCTGGAGCAAAAAATATTTTTAGGTTGGAAGCTGGAGCGCAAATGAAAAATATTTTTTAGGTAGGAAGGCTGGTCAAAAATATTTTGTTGAAACCAGAGATGAGTAAAAATAATTTTTTCTACGAGGAAATAAATAAAGCTTAGAGCTAGATTGCTTAATTTTAAAAGGAATGAAAACTTTAGTTCTGAACCATGCAAGGTTTAACATGGCCTGAGCTGGAGACCATGCAGCCAGAGTCAGCAAAATATTAGTGGTTCCATATTCACTTGCTTATTTATTATTATTATTATTATTATTATTATTATTTATTATTATTATTATTAATTATTATTATTATTATTATTATTAATTATTATTATATTATTATTATTATTTGCAGGGTGTCAATCAGAGATCAACAACACTTAGGCTATATTTTTACCAGATATGTATTACTGCTATCATTTTTATTCTAGCAGGCTCAAAGTGTATATTTCCTGAATCATTGTCACTGACATCATTAGGACTATCACCATCAGGTTTTATCCAATTTAAGAAAGCAGGCTTCTTATCTGGCATTTCAGATGTTTTCCACTTAAAGCCCAGTGAGTTAGCATACAGGTAAGAAAATAATTTTTTTTTTTTTAAGGCTGATGAATATTTCAATATACTTGTTATTATTGTCACATAATTTAATCTTTACTGCACAATAATGTTTAATTATTATACTTGACCAATGTTCTGCATTGACAAGGGAGACATAGTTGATGTTATACAGTATATTTAGACTTCACAGCAGAGACTTCATAAAGTTCCCTTATCTGCAGGCTGATGCCAAAAGTCCACTCATATTGTGGGTTATGGTAGGAATGGTTCCAGGGTTGCGATTTAAAAGAGCTTTTTGAAAAGAAGACGGCCATTTTGCCCATTCTGTTGTTAGGGAGGACCACTGCGAATTACTTTTTTCGCAACTTTCTGTCCGACACGAAATGGTCGGAAGTTCGCACTACCTTCTTTCCAATATTGTGGAAAACTGTGTGTTGGAGAATGAGCCTTCTGCAGAAGAAAGTCGGAAGGTGAAATACCGAGAGCACTATGTGCTGTATTGTTGTAAATAAGAACAGAAGACGAAAGTTCCTCATCCCAACCACTGGGATTTTCAAGCACCAAGCATTTAATAATCTGAATTAAACTTCTGTTAAAGCGCTCACAAACCCCATTGCTAGCAGGGTGAAGCGGAGAAGTTCTTATATGCTTGATATTGTGTTCTTGAAGAACATTTTGGAAAGTCTGAGAAGTGAACTCAGCACCGTTGTCGGTGAGAATTCGGTTTGGAACTTTTGGAAGAAATGGAAGAATTTGATGTTTGAATTTGTTAGAAACAGAAAGACTGGTTTTGTTCGATAAAGGAACAACAGAAACCCACTTGGAAAAGTGGTCAATGAGTACCATACAGTACTTGTGACCTGAACTTGTTTGAGGAAACTGGAGCAAGTCCATTGCACACAAGTCGAATGGATACTCGGCTAAAATCTTTAGCATCGGAGGTGTCATGACAGAAGAAAATGTTTTCTGTCGTTGACATATCGGACAACATCTGACGATGTCTGAGACCACCCGGTTTACACGCGGGTGCCAAAAATGCTTGTAGATAAGCTGAAGAAGTTTATTGCGTCCGATATGGGCACAAGAAAAGTGAAGTCCTAAAACTATGTGAACGAGAAAATCAAGAGAAATAACATACAGTAATTCTCCCGATTTTAACTTGTGAAAAAGTATCCCATTCTCAAATATCAACTGAGATCTGTATTGTTTGTACATTTTATGTACCCTAAGCCAACATCCCTGCATAACATCTTGGTTCTGAAAACCTCTAATGATCAACTTTAGATCTTTATCATTGGTTTGATTATTCAGGATGTCTAATTCATCTATATTTGAATTGTTGAATATAGGACTGTTAACTGTTGTGATACGACCCACATGAGGATGAGTACGTACACGTTGGCGAGTAATTCCCGAAGCTATTACTGTTATATCATCGTTGTCCTCTCTACGAATGAGTTCTTTTTGGGACAAATCAGGCAAGAGCTCATTATCCCTTAGAGAGTATGTTCCCAATATTATGGCGAACTCCATATATTCTTCAGGAACGATGAAACATTCGGTGGGCTGAGTTTCAAAGCCATCTTGAAACCGAAGAGTTAGGTTGACGTAGGGTAGATATAGGGAGACACTGGGAAAATAATGATTAAGAGTAACTACAATAGAACCTACACCAGTGAGAAGAAATATGAAATATACAAGAATACAACCAACAATTTCCCATTTTAGTTTTGAAATTTAGGGAAGGGTGGTAAAGAAGATATATTGGTAAAAGCATTAACTTCCTCTCTAAGGATTTTTTCCATTTGTTTATGCAATACCTTTTGTTGTTCCCCATTAAAGTCATTCCATTTGACAGCCCCCAAAGTCCACCGTAAACAAGTCCTTACGTTACTCAGTGTGTCAGAGTCAATAATAGATTCAGCATAGGAGCTTGGTGGACAAGAAGGATTAGGAGAGGGTACATATGTAGGAACTGTAAGACTTTTAGTAGGAGGAAGTGTATAAGCATAATTGGTATTCAAAGGATTGTTATGAGTTTGAGAATTTGAGTATGATGGAAGATTTGTGTAGGATTGAGATCCTGAATAAGATGGAAAGTTTGCATATGATTGGTAAGAACCAGAGGGTTGAGCATTCTGGTTCACAGAATAATTACAAGTCGGATAATTATAAGAAGTTACATTAGGTGTGGCTGGCACAGACGAAGCATTTTGTATCTGTCCAGTGTTTGACAATTCATAGTTGTAGTCAGTGTAATAACTAGGGTCTGAAGAAGAAGATTGAGGTAGATAATAATTAGTGGGATTGGAATATGATGTGGAAGGTTGTAAATACTCTTGTAGTATCACATCCGTGGTTTGAGCCGGGGTTGGCAATGGCAACAGTGGTTGTTGAGATTTCCTTTCATTAGTTGTCCTGGGAGGAATTTTTCGTCCGGAGTATGGAGTTTTTCTGACGGGAATTACCCGTTCAATACCAAAAGTGGTGTGGTACTTGTCCATCAAGGTCAAAAGGAACTGCCTATTTGGATGTAAACCATCATAGATCAATGGTGAGTTCATGACTAATGTTTCTTTCCCATAGTATTTACTATGAGGAGTAGATTTCTTTTCATTAGTATTATTTAAAGTGATGCCGTGATAAAAATCTAAGATGGCATTTCCACTGATCAATTTCTTATTGGTCCAGTGATATACAGGACTTTTCAACTTTTCAAATTTATCAAACATAGTGATGGAATGCTCTCTCATTTTTTCAGGCGAGATGGTCGGATCCCCCTTACAGTATTCTTTATAGTTTACACCCCAATCTTTAGAAATACGCCTTACATTAAAGGTGTAAAGGTCCTGTAGCGGAGGTATTAGCAAATATATTGCAACATTGGGATTTACTTTTTCAGCCGATTGGGTGATTTTTTCCATGATTTCTACAATATCCTTCAATTCTAAACCACCACCTTGCACAGGCTCAATGATGTGAGTATTTACTTTCTCATGGTTAGTTATATTCCTTTTCTCCCAACCCATAGTTGTCAAGGACCATATAATTATAATATTTGTTTCTTTTGTCATGTCGTCTTCAATTCTTTTTGGACAGGCGGAAATATGACGCCCTGCACAAAAATCTACATTAATATCTACATTAAATTTCTTTTTTAAAAATACTCTCTCATTTCTAAAGACTACTACTTCGGAAGACCCGACTACTAATACAGTAGACATATCTCTAGAAAAATCGAGGAGAAACAGTATAGTAAAGACTGTACACAGAAGGAATAAGCGAGTGTTTCCTCTGCAAACATATTAAACAGTATTAGAAAATATTTTTGGTGATTTTCATCAATATCAATTTATCACAATCTTGAGTACTTAATTCATCAAAATTACAACAAATTGTCAGATGAAATTGCGGAATATTGAAATATTCCCATTACAAATATTTTGGATATTTCCAAATTATAGACCTTTATTATTTTTACACAGTTAAATACTTATGAAAGATAATTATTATATAATTATTATATTATTATATAAGATAATTATCTCAAAAACCATTTTAAAGCATTATTTTATTATGATAGGAATTATAATATTCCTATGAGTCATATTAAACCTACAGACTGATGCAATACCCACGCGTGTGACTGTTTTAGCCAATATGTATTAAAATTACATCAACAATAATGGCGATGCAATAGAGAATGTTAAATTATTGAGAAACACAAAAATTTTAATATATATATATATATATATATATATATATATATATATATATATATATATATATATATATATATATATATATATATATATATATATATATATATATTAAAAAAATTTTTTGACCTGATTAATTGTTTTACGTTACCAAACGATGTCCTCTGGTGTTCAGAATAATCTGTAGTGTTTTTAGAAGCTGGATTGATATGGAATCATCATCGCTCATCCAAACGCTATTCATCCACCACCAAAGAATTCTCAAAAGACAACATCATCATCTGCAATATGATACTATACCTCCTCCTACTCCCTTGCAACATCGTCAGTAATGACCAAGAGCCAAGGTTTTGGAGGAATATATATATATGTATGGGTATACAAGGTGGAATCGCACCTAATTACACAACATATATATATATACTCTTTATATATAATATATATATTAGCTGTCATCAGTGGGACATTTAGAAGCCGTTTCTTTTATAGGTATAATTTAATTATAACCTTTGGAAACAAAGTAAGAGTAAGAGAATAGTTATATGCTATACAAATAGTCTGAGATCTTTCTTTACGTTAAATGACAGTAAGAGGTCCAGTAAGAGGAGAAATTGAAAAAATATTTGGAATGACAGAATAGGACAGAATTTGAAGAATTATATTAATTAATTCCGAAGAATTTATTTAGATTTCCCATCCCATTTTTATTCCCACAAAAAAAAAATTTTATTTATATATTATGTTTCCCCTGTATGTGTTGGAGACGAACTTAGTACACTCTTAAAAATTTATTTTTTTCTTATTTTTTTAATATGTTAAAAATTTTTTTTTTTTTTTTTTTTTTTTTTTTTTTTTTTTTTTTTTTTTTTAATATGTTAATTTAGCAAAAAGTTAAGAATATAGAATTTGATTTCAAATTTAATTTAATTTAAGGTATAAAGAAGAATTATGATATTTCCCGACTACTTGTCAGATATTTCAACGAAGGATTTCATAAGAAAATTATAATGAATTCCACTAAGGCATTGTAAATGACAAATGTCTCCCTTAAAATGCGTTCCATGTTGTAGGGGTCTGTCGTTTGTGTAATATATATTAACAGGAGTTTTAAACAATTCGGAAAAAGCTGTAAATACCTCTGGTAATGGTAATTGTCCTGGGAGTCTTAAAAGTCTAAGAGTCTTATTTACATGTTTTCCAGACAATTTATATTTATGTGGGTGACGCTGTATTTCATCAATAATAGCTTCCCGTAGCTCTTTGTGTCGGTCTGCCGACCCATACAGGAAAATAGAAAAACATTTATATACGGAGTCCCCGCCTCCAGCCACTTCTACGGGAAAATACCCTTCGGGGATGAAATCACAAGATTGATCCTCCTGCACAAGTTCAGTACTTTCAGTAACCGGAGAGCGAGAAAGGGCATCAGCAACTATGTTTTGTCTGCCTGATATATGTCTAATTTCAAACTCATATTCATAGAGCTCTTCCATTGTACGAGCCAGTCTACCATCTACTAGACTCATATTCTGTAGATAAATTAAGGGCATATGATCGGTGTGGATTATGAATTTGACACCGCGAAGAAAAGGACTAAGAGATTTGACTGCCCATCTTAAAGCTGTTAATTCCTTGTCAATTACCGCCATAGTTCCGTTGAGCACCGGAGAAAGTCATGGAAATAAAGGCAATAGGTTTCCTTTCTCCTTGTTGGATTTGCGAGAGGCACGCTCCAGCCCCTATCTTAGAAGCATCTACATGGAGCTCCATGGGAGGGACCTCAGGGCTGTAGTCAGGAAAACCCAATAACTTTGGGTTTACTAAAGCTTGTTTGAGTTCATCAAAAGCTTGTTGACATTCGGGGGTCCACTTTATAGATTTTCCCCCAGTTTGAGAAGATAATGGTTTGCTAATCTGGGAACAGTCTGGAATATGTCTTCTGTAAAAATTTACCATTCCCAGAAATTGGTGCAAATGTTTAACAGTGGAAGGAACGGGGAAATCTAGAGCTCCTTTTATATTTTTCTGAAGGGGAAGTATTCCATGTTGGGAGATATTATGACCTAAAAATTCAACTTCTGTTCGACACAAATGGGTCTTACTTGGTTTAAGTTTATAGCCATTTTTCTCTAATGCCGACAAAACTTGATCTAGTGTAGTGAAGTGTTCATCTATGTCTGTACTAAGAATGATAATGTCGTCAATATATACCATTACCCTGGACCAAGGTAACCCAGTCAAAGCCAACATCATACCGCGTTGGAACGTAGCAGGGCCGTTCTTTACCCCGAAAGGCATTTTTAAATATTCATATTGCGCAAAAGGTGTAGAGAAAGCGGTCTTTTCCACACTTTCTGGTTCCATCGCTATCTGGTAATAACCGCGGACAAGATCTATAGTGGAAAAATACTTATTTCCATACATATTATAAATCATGTCGATTAAGTTAGGTAAAGGGAAGGAATCTGTTTTCGTTACGTCATTAAGTTTACGATAGTCTATGCATAACCTAAGCTTCCCATCTGGTTTCCTTACCGGAACCACTGGCGCGGAATAGGGAGATTTACTGGGGCGGATGATATCTTGGTTTAAGAGTTCCCTACATTGACTCTCAATCTCCTGGGCTAAGGGTCCTTGAAATCTACGAACAGGCAATCTAACTGGACGGGTACTTTCAACTTCAATTGAATGAGTGATATTGGTAGCCACACCAACGTCATGGTCACCAAAACTTAAGGCGGATTGGTGTTTTAATAATACCCTAATAAGAGTTTCTTTCTGTGTGTCATCTATCGGGATTTCATGAAAACGGAACTCCTCCTTGAGTTTATCCGGAGTCCATCTGTCAATGTCAGAAGTCATGGAAGTATTTAGAGAAGGAGATACATGAAAAGTGTTTATAGGCAGTGTTTCCTCTTCTTCGAGGAGTGTCATGAATGTACCCACCACTGTACCTTTCCTACAATATTGATCCCGATCAGAGTTATTAACGAAAGCCACTTGCTTATTCAACTGTAAATTCATTACCCCGGAAACTGGAAGTATGGTTTTAACATGTGTTCCCTGAAAACCCACCAATGGTGTAGGGATAGTGGGGGAGGTGCTAGTGACCTCTACCATTTTACATGAAAAAGCAGGTATGATAACGGAAGAAACATTCACACATTTATAGAAAGGAATAGAGTGACTCTCATCTTTGGCCACACATTCGAATTTATTACCTATTCTTCGAATCAATCTACGTAAAGTGAGATCAGGCAATAAATTATTTCCTTTGAGTGCTGCGGCTCCTAAAACCACGGGAGCGGGCATCATTTCCCCCGGAATCACCAAGAAAATAATAGCCTTTGTGACAAACGTGCTTTGATAAAAATATAATGGAACTTCAAGGTAAGAATCCACCGGAACTGTGTGATCACGGACTAATCCACATACTGCATGAATACCAATATCCTTAGAAGGTTTCAAAAACTGCTTCAGTTGTTGAGGAACTGTCTCATAACCAATTAGGCTAACTCCGGCTCCACTGTCTACCATGCACCCTTCAAATCCACCACTATTTTCCTGGAAGGCCACAGAGATTATCAGTGGATCAGTGGTAGAATACTGTAAATTGACTTTTACCGTACGTAATCTGCTTTCTAATTCAATTGGAGCCTGAGTTGGAGTTATAGGAACCTCCACAGACATAGTAGCATCTTCAATGGAGTGAACACCTAAAGGAGCAGATTTTACCATCTGGATCACATCGGAAGTTATATCATTAGCAGTGATTTGTTGAGAGTTTGTGGCATGAATACATGAGTCCATTACTTTATCAATCTCCACCGGTTGACTCACATCCGGGGAGATTAATAGTTTACCGGAGGTGCCGACGAAGACTCATCCATGCCCTTACACCTGCCTTCTAGATGGGTTTTATGACAGTTACAGCAAGGATCCAACGTCTGACGAGGTGGTAAAGGACGAGGACCGTCGTCCTCCCGGCGCATCGAAGAATGTTCCCTCTCGGGAGGAGATCTCCGGTAATACACAGTTTTTACAGCACTAGTTAAATTGTCATTGGGAGACCTGCGAGAATTATTGTCAGTGGAATTTTGTGTTTGTCTTGGAGGAGTGCGTTGGGGACAGTTCATCCCTGGATGAGGCCCGCTACAAAAGGGACAAACTGCCTTGCGAACTTTCGGTGGAGGAGAAGATCGAGATGATTTGCGTGTTCTGCAATCAGCTATCACATGGCCCTTCTTCTTGCAATAGCTACAGACACCCAAAAACCTGTAACATTCACGCATTTGGTGACCTGTCTTTTCACAGTAGTCACAAAACAGGTGTTTACGATCTTCCGAATTAGTTTGTGATCTATCATGAGTTTGAACTTTGCGATTGTCATGTGGGGAACTTCGACGGTTATCACGGTAGTAACGACTACCGCCGTTGTTCCTGGGAGAAGAGTTTCGAGCGGTGAAGTTCTTAGGAGAACGTGGATTTTTAGTACGATTTTTACGACGGTTGTCCTCCTCCATCTGGAGGTTTTCCGTCCAACTGGGTAGGAGAGTGTCAATTTGTATAATAGAGTCTACAGTGTCGTTTAATTCGTCTTTTGTCGTGTGACTCTTTTTATGATACTTATGCACATTGTAGTCTGTGTCGTCATGAGTATAGGTATGATTGGATGTGGAATATTGTTTATCGTCTGATTCTAGAGAATCGGCAAACCCGACAATGTCCTCCCAAGGAGTACGCCAATTCCTATTATTTTCTTGAATCTTAATGTATTGCCGCACGTCTTTTTCAATAGAAGGAGGGAGACTGTACAAAAATGCAGTGCGGAGAGACTCGTGTTCACGCATATCTAATCCCTTGTAGGCACGTCTAGCAAGCCGTTCCAACCGGAGCGCAAACATACGAATACTCTCATTACGATGTCGGCGGGCAGAATGGTATGCCTGCAGCCGGTGTTGTTTTTTCTTTTTCTCTTCATCCTCATACCATTGTATGAGGGTGTCACGAACGGAAAAATAATCTCTATCGTCCCTGGTGATAAGACGATAGAGTTGTAGAAACTGTCCTTCGAGTTGTCTGCCGAGTAAGCGCAACCATTGGTGATACGCTTTGGGATAATGAAGTTGGCAGTAGGCTTCAAAATCCTCTAAGTAAATAATAAAGTCTTGACCAGTTTCCAGTTTGTATTTTCCGGGGTCTACTACTTTGAGCTTTTGTGAGTTCTTGAGTAACTGACTCAAGAGCAAAATGGCTTCTTCCATCATGTCAATTTTGTTTCATGACGGGACCGGAATACATATCAATTTCTGGTTCTGGTCTAGAATAATAAGAATCTTGTTGTGGTAAAGGTCTAGAATAAGAAGAAGGTTGTAAAGGTCTAGGATTATGAGAATAAGGATTAGAATAGCAAGGTTGAGTAGGAGGTTGAGTAAGAGAAGAAGAACCTCTATTATTATAACTGGAATACCCAGGTCTTCCTCTAGGTGTGAAAGATGAATAATCTCGGTATTCATTATCGTGTACATTATGTAAAGGTTTGGGAGAAGGAGTTAAATTAGGATACTGTTGGTGATGGGAAGTTGTTATTTTTCTATCCCTCAAAGGAAACCGTTCAGTATGTTGTTGTTGTCTGTGGTGTTGTATATAGTCATTGTTGTTCCTAGAAGTAGAAGGAAGAAAAGATTTCTGTTGGGAATCATCTAATTCAATTAAAGATTCCTCGGTTACTTGTGGAGGTTGAGAATCTTGAAAATCTCTATGAGAATAAGGGTTTAGGGGATCAGAATCTTTATAATCCCTGTCATAGTGTATCTTTTTACCTGATATTATATCAGCATATTCATCATCAAAAGGTAGATTTTTCTTAGCAAGTTCATGGGTTAAGATTTGTTTTTCATATTTATATTTTTTCAAGAGTTTACTAAGTTCAGGTATAGGCGTTAGATCTCCTACTTTTGTAGAGCCTATGGTTTCTTTAATGTCCCTATCCAAAGCTATTGCCTGCTCATCATCGGCAGGTCTTCTAGACATTACATTAAGATCATGTGGATCATTTAAGAACAAATCCCTACTTGTTTCTCTATTTGAATCTAATTGAGTGTTTTCTCCCTGTATATGAGGTACTAGTGATGTATTGATCCCTGGATTATCTCGTTCAATCGATACATCCGTTTGATCAATGATCTCGTGGTCAACACGTAGGATTGGTATCAGTCATTTTTCTATTATTAAAGCTAAATAGTTTATAGTTTTAATATGGTTATACCAATTCTAAATCTCAAGTAAAGTTTTATACTAGAACAGCTCTTCTAGTTTTTATTATACAATTATCAATTTTAAACTAAAGCTTGAATCAGGTTATCCATTTATTTTTGTTTTTTTTTTAAACTTATTTTAAATATCTTATAATTTCTTATGGTACTTCTAGAACTATGTAACTATACTACTTCTAGAATTACAAGAACACTAATAGTATGAGAGAGTAAGAATGTTATGATCCTTTATAAGGATTTGATGTGAAATTTCTTCAGAAATATGAAGCAAATTATTTGAAAATACAATGTTCTGTGTTGTGATGCGATGAGTGGCAAAGTGATCAATATCACAATCCAGTGGCTTAGCGAACCGAACGACAAGACACAAGGTCCCCTGTTCGGGCCGCCACTTAATTTCTCGCTATTTATGGTGAGAGAGTAAGTAATTGTTCAGGAATAAAAAATTGGCTTCTTACTCCCAGCGGAAGGAATGAGAAAGAAGAAGAAGACAAAAATTTATGACAATTATGATTTAATAACAAGGTAAGTACCTGTCATCAGTAATTATGAAGACACACCACTGCGAACTGGTAAGTCGAGAAGACGTGCCTATGTCCCGTTAGGCTGAAACAATATGCCCAACTGCTGGGTCCATTTGGAGGGACCTTGGTTGTGTTGCTCGCTAATTATGGATGTGATATTAGAATGTTTATAGTAGGTACTTTAGGACAAAGGAGAAGAAAAGAAAGGTAAAATAAATAGCTTTATTTACAGATAGTGAATAATAGGACTATGTTACTTCCTATACTATACTCTAATTTCTACTTCTACAGATTAGGAAATACCGGAAAAGTTTTCGGTATTTCGTAAGGAGATTTTTATTACAATTTTGAGGATTTGAGAGTGTTAGAGGGAGATGGTTATCACAACGATTTACCACTCGGATAGAACTCAATATTATATTACTTAAGATTGATTGTTAACGTTAACAACGAGAACAATCACATATAAACATTTAGGATAAATGGACTTATGATAAAACCTGTTTTGAGTACATTACAGGTAATTTCAATCTTAAATATTAAATTAACTTAACTAAATTATTATTTTTTATGAACGATAAGTGGAGAAGTTTTCTTCTACTATCGATGTTATTTTCCACAATTAAGACAATTTTTAAATAAAGGCGATAACTTAGATGAATGTGATGTATTAGATCCGTAGATCAAAATGATGATCCGGAAATCAAAACGATGATCCAAAGATCAAAAACAAAGATAGTCCAAAGACAAAGAAGTCCAAAGACAAAAACAGCCCAAGGCAAAGACCCTAAGATTATAAAAAATTAGGATTAAATATGGGAATAATTACTGTATTAACGTTAGTTATTTAAATTAAATTATTATTCTTTCAGGGAATTATATATTTGTGTAATTCATCTTACCCTAGAGATAAAAACTTCAAAGAGGGGTCTTGATTAGGAATACTGAAGTGGTGAGGGCTATGTGGCAAAAAGAATACTGAAAACATCATAATTCAGGGTAAGTTCAAATTGTCTTAATTAGATGTCAAATATATCAATTTCTTATTAACTTAAGTTATAAAAGTAATTTACTAACCTGCAAGGAGGTTAAGTCCGATTTGCAAGATATAAATATAATATTTCAGATTTAAAGATTTAATTAATATGAGAGTATGAAATTCATTCAATTTAAATGTGTTCATATACTTTTAATAATACTTTTAATATTTTCAAGTAAACTAGAAAAGAAGAGATGCCGTTTTAGATCATTCATAATAAGCACAAAAGTGGCACATCATGTACTATTATAATAGAATATTCATAAAAACAAAAATTCACCCAAAAGGACTTTATTATTTCTTATTTATTTTACGTTTGTATTATAAAAAATGGGAACCTCTTTGGGTAAATAACATTTTCCTTAAATTAAACCAGTTGTCTACAATCACCACCGTTATATATATATAATAATACATAATAATAGATAATAATTAATAATAATAATAATAATAATTATGATTAATAATAATAAAAACATTACATAAATTTTAAATAAAATAATTATTGATTTGCTGTGAACGCTTTTTATTGCAAAACAAAGTTTTCTTTTCCCTTTTATCAAATAAAATTGTTGTTAGGCTATTAGATATCATTAGTAGCAGTTTAAGCATGGCTTTGTCAAAGGCTTCGTGTTGTAGTGCTGCCGAAAATTAAATTTGACAACAGTGTTTCATAGGTATAACAACAAAAATTGATTGATTTTTCTAAAAAATCGATTTTTTAAGAAATATCTGTTAAACTTCAACTATTACCCCAAAAATTATAAAATACTTTCATGTAGAACATGTTAGAAACATAGAGGACAGTAAGAAGCCACATGGGCCTATAGAGACTGCCCTCCAGCAACAACTACGCAACATGCTCATGCATCAATCCACAAGCCCCTAGGGCTTCGTCAAAAACCACGTAAACTAAAAAATCACCAATTATGGTTTTAGTCAAAAAAATACGATATGATAACCTAAACCATCCACATACCTTAATAATCTTTATTTATGGTTCACACATGCAGTCTACATTAATAACTTACTATAACAAAAACCTACCAATTGGCTTTCGGCCTAAAATAAAACTTATATGATACCAAACCATTCCATATATAGTGCTGTTACCTAAAAAGGCCCACTTTTTTAAGTTTGGCAATAACTACTAAAAAACTATTTAACATTTATGAGTTTTAAAATAAGTTCTTAGATTGCCATGTCCTATGTATGTTACCACATAAAAAATTTTTGTTTTGTTAAAAATGTAAAAATTTTTAAATTCGAGAAGTGAAAAAAAAAAAAAGCCCACTTTTTTTTGCAAAAAGGGGGCCATGTGTATGACAAAAAAGGCCCCCCCCTTTTAACTCTGCTAGAGTTAATTTTTGGTATTTTCAGGTTATATTACCTCTTGTATATTAAGGTTTTTTGTGACTACGAATAGCAGAATTTTTTTTTTTTTTTTTTGAAATTAAAATCAAAAAAATAATAAAACATAAAAACGTGTAAATTTCCTTCAATATTTTTTTCAAAAATATTCCATTTGGGTCTGCAACCCTCACTATACTCTGGTGGAGGTTAATTTTTGTTAGTGTTTTTAAGTTATTACTTTGTTATTTAAGGTTTTGTGACTAATTGAAGAAAATTTTTTTTTATTTTTTTTTTTATTTATTTTTTTTTTTTTTTAAATAATGAAAAATATAAATAAAAAAGGTAAATTTCCTTAAATTAAACAAAAAATCCAAGTGGGCCAACTCTTATAACTCTCTCTATATATATATAACGCGTATTTATACAAACCAGAGTTAAAAATAAAGATGGGCCTTTTTTACATAACATTTATGAAAAATGGGCCCTTTTTACATAACAAAACTATTATTTTTTAGCCAAAATACTAAAGTAAACAAAAAAATAAAACTATACCATGGTTGTTATTATTATATAACAGATTATTTAACAGCCAATTTTCAGTCTCCAAAAAAAGTGGCCCTTTTTGTTCGCTACACATGGGCCCTTTTTTGAAGTCTTTTTCAATGTACCTGTGTGTGATTGGCTGCACCAACTTTCGTGAAATTTGTGTGGGATTACCTATGGCATGGACTAACATAATTTACATTCAATATTCACAATAATTTCCAGAGTTCTTAAATGCAAGGTATTGACTGGAAAGTACCAAAATGGTTTTCACGATGTGCAAAAGTTATGGCAAAATTTTTGTGAAAAGTTTAAAAAAAATTCCTAAAACTTCAGAACAAAAATCGACATTTGAAACCATTATAACCACTTTAAACATGCATACTCAGATGGGCGTTAAACGGTCTTCGCACCGCCAATTTCTTTGGCTTCTCACACCATCATACTATTACGGAGACTTAGCAAGGGGCCTTTTGCCATAACCAAAATGATGGGCCTTTTTACGGTAACGCCACTATCACCGACTATTCGCCAAAACCCTTTGCTCTTAAATGTTGCAATCGAGGCACACTCAACAACCATATCGTCCCTCTCGGTGGCAAACCATTCCAGAAATTAAACCCTATTCGTACTGTGATAAGCAGATCATTCAGTCGAGTTCGAGATTAAAGGGAGTTGGTCAACATATTTCAAGTGCTTATTTTGCTTCGAGTGTTTACTGAGAGAAAGATTAGATAATAGTTTGGAGACTAATAGTTCTTGCATGCATTGTAACACCATAGACTTACAGAATTTGATGTATAAAAGATATTAAATGTTTAAAGCTCACATGGCCGTTGATGGTTATAACTATAGTGTTAGAATTCTGTGAGCGGTGCAGTACAGCAGTTGCCAAAGTCACTGTATTTGAATTTGAAGCGATCAGCTAACATTTGTGACAGGTACCAGATGATTACTGGTAAAACAGCATATGTTGTGCCTATTTATAAGAAAGCATAGTAAGAAGTTGGGAAATATAGAGCGCAGTTAGCTTAACATTCTCTGGTGTGTAGGGTTCTGAAAAAGTTTACTAATAGGTTTTATATAGAGGATAATATTCGACAGTAAACAAGGTATTAGATGACTTTCCCAGTCACTAGCTTTCAGAAAGGGTGGCATGTCAGACCAAACCTTTAGAATCTATGGAATTACATTACTGACTGCATCGACCGAGAGCATCCAGTGAGATTATAATTCTATACTTTAGACAAAGTTTTTTGCATAAGGGTTTCCCACATAAGCTGATGAAGAAGTTTTTGCAATGTGGTATAGGTGGACTGGTTACATGGTGGATTAACAGAGTGGTTTTGGTAATGAGAAATAATCAGTATGCACCCATCTTAATGCGCAATAAGTCGAATTCATGGGAAATAGAGAACGAGTGGTGTCCCACAGGGTCAAGTGCTGGGGCCCACTATTGTTCCTCATTATATATATAAGTGATTTAGACCAGGAACTTAAATGCAAGTTTCTAGGTTTGCAGATGATATCAATGGCCACCTCAGTTAGGATAGTGAAGGTGTAGCTATAAAGATTCAAAAATGATTCTTGATAAACTTTCTTGGGGGGCGATAAGTGGCAAATGAATTTTAATAGTAAATAATGTAAGGCTCTTCACCTAGGTTACTCAAATAAAAGTTTTAACTACAATATGAATGAGGATTGGCTCCAGTCTGTGAACCAAGAAAAAGGTTGTGATTATAAGCAAGTTAATTTGAAATGTAGCTAATCTGTGTTTTTGGAAGCAAGGAAATAAAGCTCAATAAGATGCTGGGCGATAAGTAAATCGCATGTTGTTACAAGAGCAAAAGGAAGTAAAAAGTAATACTATTATAATAACTATGTTGGCCAACTATGATATAATTCCACTAGAATTCTTCAGAATCTACCATCAATGATCATATCATATTAATTCAACTGATCGGATGAATGAACCCTAACTTTATTTATTTATTTATTTACTTCGTATACAAGGTCGTGGCATGGCCTCTAACATCGGCCCCCTTAACAAATGTTTTTTTTTATTTAAGAAACTTTGATTTAAATCATACAGTTATTATATAGAACCTATAGTATACTGTGACAGTAAAAAGCCACATGGGCCTATCGAGACGGCCCCAGTCAACCCACTACCCAACCATGCTCATGCAAAGCAAAGCACCCTAGTGCTTGTCAATTTGTTGTAACTACCAATCCACCAATTTGGCTTAGTCAAAACTATATGATATCATATAAACTATGATACCCAAACCACATCCACATGCTTTAATAACTAAGTTATGGTCACACATGCCATCCAACAATAACTGCTTATAACTAAAAACCGCGCCCATTTGGGCTCTACGTCAAAATATCTCTATATGATACCCAACCCATCCAAATACCTAATCCTTTCTTAAATTTGCAATCGAGTCACACTCACCAACCCTCCTCTGGGCAGACTTATTCCAAAAATTTACACCCTATACTGAATGCGATGCTTTCTTATATCAAGATGCCATTATTTCTCTTTAATTTTCTTATTTTTCATTCACCTGTCCATGTTCTACTATGAAAATTTATTGGTCTCTGTATTTTTATCAATAGATGTAATATTTTGTAGACTGTATCATGTCCTCTGAGAAATCGGCCTCTTCTACAGAAAACATTCCTAATCCTTCAGCTCTCCTTCATAGCTCTTACCCTCGAAACCAGAAATATCGATCCTTAGTTTGCCTACGTTCACTTTCTACTAGCATATCTAAGTCTCCTTCTTTTAAATAAGGGGCCCAACTTGTGCACAATACTCTATTACTGGCCAAACATAGCTATTATATACAGTTTACTTATTACTTCCTCGCTCTTGTAAACAACATTGCGACTTATTATGCCCAGCATCTTATTAGCTTATTTCTAGCTTCCAAACATTGATTAGCTACTTTCAAATTACTGCTTATAATCACACCTAAATCTTTTCTTGGTCCACAGACTCAAGCCAATCCCCATTCATATCGTAGTTTAAACTTTTATTTGAGTAACCTAGGTGAAGAACCTTACACTTTGTTTACTATTAAAAATTCATTTGCCACTTATCTGCCCTCCCAAGAAGTTTATTTAGGATCATTTTGAATCTTTATGCAGCCTTCACTATTCTAACTGAGGTGGCCACTTATATATCTGCAACTCTAGAAACCTGTTGCATTAAGTCCCCTGGTCTAAATCATTAATATATGAGAAACAATAGTGGGGCCCCAGACTGACCCTGTGGGCACACCACTCTTCACTTTTCCATGATTGATTTTCCCATTTGTTTTGTACACACTGTTTTCTATTTCGCAACGCCCTCTTTAATCCAAACCTTGTACCACTCCACCTATACCACCTTGCAATAACTTTTTCATCAGCCTTATGTGGGAACCTTATCAAAAGCTTACTAAAGTTCTAAACTATAGCAATATCAACTGGATTCCTCGGGTCAATGCAAGTCAGTATGTATTCCATTAAATTCTAAAAGGTTTGTTCTGAACAGACCTAACCCTTTCTGAAACCATTGCTGGGAGTCATACATACCTTGTTATCTTCAAATATTTTCTCTATATGACCTTTTCAGTAAACTTTGCCAGAACCTTTACAAACAGAGGATGTTTAAGCTAACTGGCCCTTATAATTTCCCAAATCTTCCTGACTACCTTTCTTATAAATAGGCACAACATATTGCGTTTTCCAGTCATCTGGTACCTCACCAAATGTTATAGATTCGCTTTAAAAATCACATACAGTCCCTTGCATTGCTTAAACTACCTCTTTCAGATTCGACCTACTATACATCAGGGCCTGCAGCTTTACTTGGATCAATGTGATCTAATAAACGTTCAATATCTTTTACATCAAATTCAATTCTGTAAGTCTATTTGTTACTTGCATACAAGAACTATTAGTCTCTGAACAATTATCTAATCTTTCCTCTGTAAACACTGAGGCACAAATAAAGCATTGAAAAATGTTGACCAACTCCTTAACTGAACTCACTAAATTTTCGTCAATTTTAATTGGACCCAATTGTTTGTCCTATTCTTACTTTTTAAATTTATAAGTCTAAAAAACTTCTCAGGTCCTTATTAACATTCCTTGCTAAATTAATTTCTGCCTTCTCTCTTTGCCTTTCTTATTGGCTGGTTAAGTCATTTCTTTTTTCCTATAATTTTTAAATCATCTTCCCTATACTTACTCCGTTGAATATTTTAAAACACTGCGCTTTTCATTATTTTCCTCTCTTATCTCTCTATTCCAGCAAACAGGTTTTCTCTCGCCACCCTAATCGGTTTATCTTTAAAACATACTGACTGGAAGACGTTCATTTTAAAATTTGTTTTAAAATGTTTTCCCCCATGATAAAACAGTTTTGGTCTTTAAACTCTTTATTCCAGTCAGTTGTACTAAGCATGTCTCGAAATTTGGTAAAATCGCCATTTCGGAAATCTAAGATCTTTTCCCTTATTAACTTGCAATTTGGGCCCAGATATCACACTTCATATTAAATCTAATTATTATGGTCACTAAGTCCTAAATTCTCCTCAACTCTAACTTCATCCACCATACTTTCATCATTAGTTAATATTGTCTAATAGTGCATCGTATCTTGTGGGTTCTTGAACTATCTGGGTCAAAGAGTTATCTAGTATACAACTTATGAATGCAGAACTATGGTCCATATTAGACAAAGAATCCCAATGAATGCCAGGAAAATTAAAATCACCCATTATGACTATACCTTTTCTTTACTGTGACATGCAGTCTCAATTTCTTTCACAATTTCCGCATCTAATTCTTGGCTCTGGCCAGGAGGTCTATAAAATGGCCCCTATTCTATATGATTCTATTGTATATAAGGATATCTACCCCACTACTGATTCAATATTCATGATTAAATTTTCAAAATTCAGATCTTTAGTAAAGAATTGAATATTGCTTTATTAACATAAAAGTGCACACCACCACCCTGGTTTTCTCTCGAATGTGGTATAAATAAAGTGAATATCCGTCTATTTCATATCCTGAAAGGATTGACCCATATAATTTTTCATATAAGGGTCAATTATGCAAATAATGTATAGATTCTCATTTATGGTATACTAATCAGCTCATCTTTTTTATTTCTAAGGCTATGAGCATTTGTGTTAAAAACATTTGATACTCGAAAAGCTGTTATTTTTTTGCTATCATCATTATTTAACCTGTAACAACATTAGTTTTATTTATCTCCCCACTATTACAGTTACAATTGCTATTATTTGTATCCAGATTTAGCCACCACCCCCTAACTGTACCTAGTTTTGCTAAACATGTCTTCCAACTGACTGAAAAGCTCAAAACACCTACGACTCAGTGAATACTCCATACTGCTTGCAAAAAGATCTTTATCCAGAAATTCTCTGCTCACTAAATCCAAACTAATATTTTCTGAAAAACATAATTTCCTAAACTCCTTTCATTTACACCTAAAGCCCTACTCCCCATTCCTGACCTGCATCCAACCTAGGTAAAATCCCAGAAATCAAGTGCACCTTCTTCCACTAGCTTTCACCTTCTGAATCAATCTCCTATAATCTGCTATTAATTCTTCTGACCTTCTATGCCCTATATCATTGGTACCCACATGCACAATCACCTCTGAATCAACATTTGTAGAATCAATCTCTCTATCTATCCTATTCCACATATCACCTCACTCTGGCACCTAGATAACATACTCTCAATCGTTTCTTTTTTTTTTTAGTTTGAAAAGCCATCTAGGTATCGTATCATATGAGTCTCCAATTACAATTTATCAGTGCTTCCCTTTAGAAAACTCAACATTAACATTGGCACTCTCTGATCCCCCCATTCTGAAGACGATCGA
>JABUQX010035782.1:0-12500 GCA_015478945.1 Trachelipus rathkii | reverse complement strand
ATATATATATATATAATATATAATATATATATATAATTATTATATATATACTAATTATTATTATATATAAAAAGAGTATAATATATATATATATATATATATTAAATTTAAAAGATTTATTTATTTATTACTGACTTTTAAATTTAATTTGTCATTTAATACATATTTATAATGATAATGGCCTTTACACGTCTTCCTTAAGCATTTTCATTGCATTTTACAAGACAAAGCAGGTAAATAATATATGGCAAAATTTTTAAGGAAAATAGGTACAATTTTTTTATATTCTAATGACGAAAGATATCAAACAACTGGCAAGTAAGATCACCACTATTTATATTTATGCTGATCTAATCTATCATACTATAGTATAATAATCATATATATATATATTATATATATATATATATATAATACTATATAGATATATATCATATATATATATATATATAGTATATATATATATATTATATAATCATATATTATAGGCCCCCGCCGGCTCGAGCCCCTAAAAAAGGAGTTTACTCCATTAGGGGGCTCGAGCGATGGGGACGAACGGGGGGACGTTTCTAACCCCGTGAGGGGATGGTCGGAGGGAAACGCCCCCGCGACACCCTAACCAAGAGCGGGGTTTCTGGAGACCCTCCCCGGGAGGGGGGGATTAGTCCCCCCCAGTGTCCAGCTAGAGGCCGAGAGACCCCGGCTCCTGCAATCGGGGCGGACTACCCGAGGGTATTCGTTAGTTTTAAACACCCCTAACACTCGGGGGCCCGTACGTTTTTTGCTAAGTCAAAGTCTTTTTTTTAATGTGCCATGTATTTGCAACAATGTGTATGCCTTACTGTAGGGGCTGTCGTTCTCTAGTTACATGTCAGTTTAGACACTAAACACCGCTAGTACTATTATCTACTAACTAATATATATTACATTATATAGATATATTATATATATATATATATATTATAATTGTATATATATATATATATTATATATATGATATACCTTATATATATGTATATAGTATATATATATATATATTAACTATACTATATAATATAATATATATATATATATATATATATATATTTATATATAAAAATATCGAATTATACTCGAGTATATCCAAACTCGAATTATAATCGAGTATCAGTCGAGATCGAATATCGAACCTCAGACGAAAGATTGAATTTTAACACCGAATTTAAGGAAAATGCTAACGAAAAAATGTAAACAAACAAGATTGTGGAAGGCCACTCTCTGGGAAGTGGAAAGAACATCTATACAGAGCTGAACTACAGAGCCGAACTACAAAGTTACAGGGTAGAGCCGAACACGCCCTATGTTTAAGAATGTAGTTGTCGTTTCGTGGAACTAAGCCACGCCTCCAAGCCGCCGAATTATCACTTTTCCAAAATTGCAACAGCATGTAACTTCCTTCTAGAGAATTAATATAAAATAATAGCAAAATTACAACATTTTATTAAAATACGAGCAATTTAGTACTAATAAAATAATTAAACCCAAACAAGGTGAGTTTAGAAAAGGGGGCAGCCTATTAAGTATATTTTTAGGTAAAGTAGAGCAAAGTTAGGCGAACCTGAACTAGTCGGTGGAGCCTAAAGCTGAAGTTTTGAAATAGGTTGCAATGAAAACGCATCAGATTGAATAGCGTATCAAAAAGAATGCCTAAAATCCAGTAGGAAAACAAAGTAAAGTGTTCATGCATGCCAGTGAAAATTTGCGGTAGGCTTAGGTAGCGTTCAAGCAATTAGCCTAACTTAGCGGTCAGAGGCTAGAGTAAAAAGAAAACTAGGTGGATATTTAGAGTCGCATGTAATTTAAGTATAATATGGGGAAATAACAGCTCTGGATAGCCGTTATTGCCAACCACATATCATTTACCTAGCGGACGTTTGCGTAGTACATAGCGTTTGGAGAGAGGCTAAGTGATGGGTAATAGTAGAGCAGAGGTGAACCACCCCAAAATGTTTAGATTTAGACTTGGTTTAAAATATTTCAGCATCAGTATAGTAATAGACGGTCGCCGTAGCATCGGATTTACTTATAACCTGACACCAGCGGGCGTGCGCGTTTACATAGCGTTTAGAGAAGGCCAAGCTGGGTAAAGAAGCGCACAGGTGGACAGACCAAAAATCTCTCTCTCTCTCACTCTTCGTCTTCTCTCTCTCTCTTCTCTCTCTCTCTTTTCTCTCTCTCCGATCTCATCTCTCTCCGTTCACAAGAAAGTATGCAACAACCATAGGCAATATTTTTTAAATCTATATTGTCTATGTGTCGGAGTCTCAACCAAATGTAAGGCCTTCTTTATGCGAATGTATCTCGGGGAGAAACCTCTTCTGCCTGTATTATTGCATATACATAAAACAGGCTATCTCCCAAACTTAATAATCCATTTCCTGTACTATGTTAAGGACATTAACCAAACTGTAAATGTCTGCTTATGCGGAAAGTATATCGGGGAGAAACCTTTTTCTGCCTGTATATGCATATACATAAAACAGCCTCTCCCAAACTAATGATTTTTGTACGGTGTGAGACTCATACCAAATGTAATGCTGCCTTTATGCGAATGATATCGGAGAAACCTTTTACTGCCTGCTATATGCATTATACATAAAACAGCTCCTCCCAAACTAATGGATTTTTGTACGGTGTGAGATCATATCAAATGTAAGCTGCTTTATGCGATGTATATCGGAGGAGAACCGTTTTCTGCCTTTGTATAGCATATACATAAAAACAGCCTCTCCAAATACTAACATCACATGTACTTTACTACTCCACTGGGCTCTGTTCTGAGAAATAGAAATTCTTCGGCAGAATATGTTCATATGTGAATAGTAATAAACTAGGTTCACCTGTCCTAATCTTGTTTTTGTTTTTTTTTAGGACAAGGGGTCCACCCTCACTTGTAATATGAAGTAGGAAAATAAAATTGATAAGAACATTAACCTTCTCAATCAACCTAATGGAACGGTCCTAAGCACCCCAGCTCAGGATAGACCCCGAGAGTGAAGATTAGATTCCCAGGCGGGATTCAGAACACCCACAACAAGGCCAGGAAAAACTATTACAAACGAACCCAATCCCTTTTGTACCTTTTGTTAGTATTGTTTTTTTTTAACGGGTAGATTTACCCACTCGTTGTGTTTGTGCCTTTTTCTATCTACTTCACAGCTTTCTCGAGCCCAGCTGCAGCCATCAAGAGCCAGCTTCGTCGGCAGAGTATCAAACTAACGCTGTTGGACCCCTGCCTTGGTACAGTTCTGTATTTCATAAGGAACATATAATTTGTTCTACATTCGGGTATTTTTTTTATTTTTTTATTGTTCTTATCAATGTTATTATTAGTATTATTATTATTATTATTATTATTATTATTATTATTGATTACATATATATTATATTATATTATATTATATTAGTATTATTATTATTTTATTATTATTATTATTATTATTTATTTAGTATTATTATTATCGCGCCCTGTTTATGGTACCCCGTAACAAGGTATAGCCACACCTTGTGTGCTGTGGATACCCTCGTACACTCACTCAAATAAAACAAAAAATTAATAGTAAAAAAAAAAAAAAAGAGAAAAACTTTAAGTTATTATATTATATATATATAAGTATATTTGGCAAATTTATATCGCAGCAGCCTCATTTTAACCCTTGGTCTAGCTCCTAAGGTTGTATTTCTTGATTATTCCACTCCCGGTCCGTTATTAGTGCCTCCGCTCGCTCCACATCTTATTTAATTTTTTTTCGTTTCCTTACACTCTACAACTTCTGACGCCTTTCATCATGTCTTCTCCCTCGCGAGCATTCCATTTGCAACCTTTCTTCGTACACATCCCGAGCTTTGGTTTTGACCTGGCTGAGTCAGCGCTCCTGACCATCGAAGACGAGAAAGAGAGATATTCGAGAGTTGTGAATGCTCTACCAGAATCTTGTCTCCTCAAAATCAGGGATGGCCTGGCAACAACTAGAAACTCTACAACCCCTTACAACACGCTCAAAACCCTTATTATTGACCGCTTGGCTCCCACCAGAGAGGAACAATTGGAAACTCTGCTTGGAGGCATCTCACTGGGCGACCAGAAACCCTCGGAATTGATGGTAGGGATGCTGGATTTGCTGGGCTGGCACTCCATCTACACGGGAAGAGAAAATAATTCGCACCCTCTTCCTCCAGAAGATGCCTGCTCAGCATCACAGCGTACTGCAATCAATAAACCCGACGTTGTCCCTCACTGAGTTTGCCGCTACAGCAGACAGAATTTTGCGCCCCCCGATGGAGCCTTTGGTTCCCACCTCTTACGCCGTTTCCTCTCTTTCTCCTACCTCTTCAACTCTCGCACCTCCTCAACCATCTACAATTCACGCCCAACACATTCCCCAGTACTCTACCAACACCTCCCACCCTTCCTCCCCCTCTTGTTCCTCAACCGCCTTCTGCCGGCCTATCCAGCTCAACTCCTTATTCTTCACCCACCTAACTTCCTTACTCTCACGCTTTCGCGTACAACCCTCCTCCGTTCCGCAGCGTCTGGATACCGGGTCTTTCGGTTCTCGAAACTGGCAGGCCGATATAAGAACTGCCTTCTTTCCCTTACAGCGCGACAATTAATAACATACACTTTTCGCTCTCGTTGATTCCCACTCTTCCAACTTTCGTCCTTCTCGCCGGTCTCGTTCACCTTCTTGCTTCTTCCTCACGCCAGCGCCGGTATCCTCATGGGTACTGTTATTATCACCATACCGGCATGGATGCAAAGAAATGCGATCCTTCCTGCCCTCTCTATCAGGGAAACTCGACAGCCATCCCGTCGTAGGAGCGACGGGAGATGCTGGCTCTTTTTCTTCTCCTCCTACTACTGCACAGGATGTTCTTCGTATCTACGATCAGTCCTCTAAACTTGCCTTCTTGATCGATTCTGGGGCCAGCCTTTCGCTGGTACCCAGGGACCCTTCCCAGGACTCTGCTATCCCTCTCCCTGGCCGTCAACTTTTCGCTGCTAATGGCTCTTCCATTCCGGTATATGGAGAGCGTTTATGCCCGTTGGATCTTTTTTCTCCGCCGCAAGTTCACATGGGGTTTTCTCCTCGCTGAGGTGACACAGCCCATCCTCGGTGCTGAATTTTTGTCCCATTTTAATCTTATGGTCGATCTTCGTAATCGCCGACTTGTCGATGGCGATACTTCTCTTTATACTCCCGGTGCTATTATTGCTTCTGCTCTAAAGGGTATTTCTGCTGTTGCTCCTCCAACTTCTTCAGTGGTCTCTCCCTTTCTGACCCTCCTGCAGAAGGAATTTCCTTCTTTATTGCATCCCTGCTCTTCCGATACCCCTCTTAAGCATTCTGTTGAACATCATATCGAAACTACTGGCCCACCCACCTTTGCTCGAGCTCGTCGCCTCCCTCCTGATAAGCTCAAGGCCGCCAAGTCCGAGTTTGATCACATGTTGCAACTTGGCATCGTGCGCCCTTCCAAGAGTTGTTGGTCTTCTCCGCCCTACACATGGTCCCTAAGGGCACCACGGGTGACTGGAGACCCTGTGGGGATTTTAGGGCTTTGAATTCTGCCACAACACCGGATAGGTACCCTGTACCGCATATACAAAGTTTCACTTCCCACCTGTCTGGCAACACCATTTTTTTCTTCTTTGGACTTAATTCGAGCCTACCATCAGATACCCGTGGCTCCGGAGGACGTTCCCAAGACAGCTGTAATCACCCCCTTTGGCCTCTTTGGAGTATACAAGAATGCCATTCGGTTTGAAAAATGCAGCCCAGTCCTTCCAGAGGTTCATCGATTCTATCCTCCGTGGCCTTCCTTTTGCTTGGGCATATTTAGATGATCTTTTAGTCGTTTCCTCCTCTCCTGAAGAACATATGGATCACCTACGTGCCGTTTTTGGTAGGTTGGATGATGCGGGAATTCGTCTCAATCCTACCAAGTGCGTCTGTTCCCGATCACATTTCTCTTACATTCCTTGGTCACACAGTCTCGGCTGAGGGTATTTGCCCTCTTGTAGACCGTGTCGCCTCTATCCGAGCCTTTCCTCTTCCCCAAAAATCAAAGCAACTTCGTCAATATCGGGGAATGATCAACTTTTACCACAGATTTCTGAAATCAGCGGCAGCCCTCCTAGGCCCCGCTTACCGCCACGCATTCGTCCTAGACAGCGACGAGGCAGCACCACTAAAGTCGACTGGTCCCCGGCAGCAGAGTCTGCTTTTGAGGCTTTCCAAAGAAGCCCTCGCCTCCGCCACTCTTTTAGTTCATCCCCCACGATACCGCACCAGCGAGAGTGCAGGTAGATGCCTCCGATTCGCTGTTGGTGCGGTGCTCCAGCAGTTCCAAAAGGGTAAATGGTGCCCACTTGCCTTCTTTTCACGCAGCTGCAACCCGCCGAAACAAGGTATAGTCTTTTGGACGGGCATTGACTTGCTATGACCTGTGACTGATTTCGCCATTTCAGGTACTTTTTGGAAAGGACGGGAGTTCCCACATCCTGACCGACAAAAGCGATCACTTTTTGCAATGGCTTACGGCATGAAGTCACTCCCCCCGTGAAGTCCGTCATCTTGAATCGTTCCCAGTTTTACGACAGACATACGTCACACTCTCGGAGTGGATAATTCACCCGGATGCTCTTTCTCGGATGGAAATAACGCGCTCCCCCATTTCCTTGACATTGATTACGCAGCTGGCCAGCGTGCCAGGGAGCAAGGACAATATCGATCTTCAGCAGGACTTTTCTCTACAGCTGCAGTGGCTCAATCTTCCGGGCATACGAGGGAAGAGACTCTTGGTGTGACACTTCAACAGGGCCACCTCGCCTTTCGTTCCAAATCTCTGCGAAAGGCAGTCTTACTGCAATCTCTCCACTCGCTTTCACACCCTGGCGTCGAGGGCTTCACGCAAACTGTAACGGCTCGTTTGTTTGGCCTAAAGTTAACGCCGACGTAGCGAACTGGGTCCGCGGCCTGTATGGCTTGTCAGCGCTCCTAAAGTGCAAAGACATACTAAAGCTCCCTTAGGCACTTTCTTGCCTCCTGGTCAACGGTTTGAGAGAGTCCACATCGACATTGTTGGACCTCTTCCCCCTTCTCATGGCAAGCGATATATCCTTCACCTGTATTGAGGGTTTCACTCGTTGACGGAAAGCTATCCCACTCTCTTGTTTGCTACAGCTGAATCTTTGCTAAAGGCTTCTTGTCCCATGGCATCTCTGCGGTTTTAGGCATTCCTCTCTCGGTCCACAACGGAATCAAGGGTCGCGTTTTCGATCCTTCCTTTGCCGAAAGATTGTATGCGCTTGGCTTGGTTCTGGAAGATCAGACAACCAGTTTCCACCTTATCTCAGAATGGGATTTGTGAAAGGTTTCACCTCAGCTAAAGGGCTCTCCAGGGCCATCCACAACAGAACATTGCGACCGGAAGCCCTCCCTTTGGTCTGATGCTTGGATACGCACGGCCGTTAAGAAGACCTTCAGTGTTCAGCTTCCGAACTCGTTTATGGCTCTACTCTCCGTCTGCCGGGCGAGTTCTTCTCTCAATCTTTCCCTCCTGCTACTGCTCCCAACCTATACCTCACCCGTTTGAAAAACGCTGGCCCTTCTCCTGGAGACCTACTCCGACCCGCCAGCAAAGGTTGCACTCTTACATTCCGAAAGATCTCTCTTCTTGTACCGCATGTTTTTGGTGAGGCCATGACTCCCACGTTCTCCCTCCCAACCCGAAGTACGACGGGCTCTGCGCGGGTGTTACTTCGGAAGGAGAAGTTCTATCAAAGTACAGGCTTCCTACTCGTACCGGACGTTTTAATCGATCGATCGTCTCCAAAACCGCCGATTTTGAGTCATGTCTCCTGTAGTCAAGTTCTTCCTGTAATACCCATGAACCTAATATTTTTACTCCTGTACCATGATTTCTTCCACCTCCTTCATCTCCTCCCCGGACTCTTGTCTGCTCCTTTCATCTCCCGTCTGACTCTTCCTCTCCGACGCGACTCCTCCTGCTAGCCCAACCCTCCTCCTTTTCCTCCTTCTCCTCAGCACTAAAAGCAATGTGGGTCCCATTCCACCCCCTCCTGCCTTGCCTTCTACAAGTCGTACTGCATGACTGTATCCCTTCCCTTCTCGTATTTGCCTCCCCCCCCTCTCGTCCCACTTCCTGCACGTCCCAAACACCAGGCCGCCTCGTTTCTCGCCCTCGTCCCTGGTTTGCAGCGCCTTCGTTCTAAAAACGTACGAGCAGAGCGCCGTCATTTGCGCGCCGGCCACTCCGCTATCGGGATTAGAGCGCCCCCGGCCTCAGCTCTGCAGGGGGGTACTGTGGAAAGCCTCCTGGGAAAGTGGAAAGAACATCGTATACAGAAGCTGAACTACAGAGCCGACTCAAGTTAGCAGGTAGATCCGAACGTCGCCTATGTATAGATGTAGTATGTGCGTTTCGTGAACTAAATGCACGCCTCCAGCCGCCGCAATTTATCACTTTCCAAAATTGCCAACAGCATTGTAACTTCCTTCTTAGAGGATAATCATAAAATAATAAGCAAAATTAACATTATATTAAAGAAATTACGAGCAAATGATGTTAATTATATAAATTAAACCCAGACCAAGGTGAGTTTAGAAAAAAGCGCAAGCCTATTAAGTACATTTATATTTAGGGTAAATAGACCAAGTGTAGTGCGAACTAGATAGTCGTGGGCCTAAAGCTGATGGTTAGAAGGTTGGTCTGCAAGAAAACGCATTCAGCTTGAATGCGTATCAAAAAGAATTTGCCTAAAATCAGTAGGAAAAACAAAGTAAGTGTTCATGCTGCCCAGTGAAAATCTTGCGGCTTAGCTTAGTAGCCGTTCAAAGCAAAGCCTAACTTTAGCGGTCAGAGGCTAGAGTAAAGAGAAAACTAGGTGGATATTTAGAGTCGCATGTAATTTAAGTCATAATATGGGAAATAACAGCTCTGGGGATAGGCCGTTAGTCACACATATCTTCCCTAGCGACTTTGCGTTACATAGCAGTTGTGGCAGAGAGGCTAAGCTGCTTAATAGTACGAGCAGAGGTGAACACCCAAAAAGATGTTAGATTTAGGAACTTTCAATATTAATTTTAGCATCCAGTATATAAATAGAGTCGCATAGATCGGTATTACTATACCGTAACCCTAGCGGAATCGTGCGCAGTCTACAGAGCAGTTTTAGAGAGAGGCCAGCTGAGGTAATAGTAGCGCAGAGGTGAACAGCCAAAAAAATCTCTCTCTCTCTCTCTGCTCTCTCTCTCTCTCTCTCTACTCTCTCTCTCTCTCTCTCTCTCTCTCTCTCTTCAAAAAAGAAGTTGCAACAACATAGGCAATTTTTTAATATATGTGTCTGTGTGAGTCTCATACCAAATGTAAGGCTGCTTTATGCGAATGTATATCGGGGAGAAACCTCTTTCTGCCTGTATATGCATATACATAAAACAGCTTCTCCCAAACTAATAATCTTTTGTACTATGTAAGACTCATACCAAATGTAATGCTGCTTTATGCGAATGTATATCGGGGAGAAACCTTTTTCTGCCTGTATATGCATATACATAAAACAGCTCCTCCCAAACTAATGATTTTTGTACGGTGTGAGACTCATACCAAATGTAATGCTGCTTTATGCGAATGTATATCGGGGAGAAACCTTTTTCTGCCTGTATATGCATATACATAAAACAGCTCCTCCCAAACTAATGATTTTTGTACGGTGTGAGACTCATATCAAATGTAAGGCTGCTTTATGCGAATGTATATCGGGGAGAAACCTTTTTCTGCCTGTATATGCATATACATAAAACAGCCTCTCTCAAACTAACAATCAATTGTACTACTACTCCACATGGGCTTCATGTTCTGTAGAAATTCTTCTGCAGAATATGATTCATATGTGGAATAGTAATAACTAGTTTACCCTGTTCTAATTCTTTGTTTTTGTTTTTTTTAGGACAGGGGTCCAACCCTCACTTGTAAAATAGAAGTAGGAAAATAAAAATTGTAAGAACATTAACTTCTCAATCAACCTTAATGAAGCGGTCCTAAGCACCCCAGCTTCAAATATATATATATATTATATATATAATATATAGTATATACTATTATATATATTATATTGTATATAGTATATATAGATATATTATATCATATATATATATATATAGTATATATATATACTTATATATATATTATATATATATATATATATATATATAGTAGTATATATATATATAAAATATCAATTTATTATATATCCCAATACATCGATATATATCGATATAGTTCGATGTATCGAATATCGAACCTCAGACGAAAGATTGAATTTTTACCACGAATTTAAGGAAATGCTAACGAAAAAATAGTAAACGAACAAGATGCGCGTGTAGGTCGTGTGATTTATGATGTTTCACTCATGATTTATTCTTTAAATCTCAATTTCTTCCAATCGATTCATCCATCACAAAGTTGAATCGATATTTGTACATAAAACAATGTGTTATTTTTTTTTTATTTCTCATTCATTTTTAACCACGTGCTCCATAACAACAGCTGATCAAAATATATGTAAACAAACCGTTCGATTATGCCCAAAATTCGTGCTAAACTGGATTAGCATTTCATATCGAGCGTTAGCACAAATGCCAAAATGAAAAACGCCTTAATTAAATTAATTTATTATTTTATTATTATTATAGTATATATTATATACTATATATATATATATATATATATATATATAAATATATAATCAATACTTATATATATATATACTTATATATATTTATATATATAATTATATATTATATATAATATATATATATATATATATATATATATATATATATTAGTTATATATTACTAAATAATATACAAGGTGGCACCGTTAACGAGAAAGTTAACGTCGTTAATTCATAATCGTTAACAATAATATTACACACTTTAATCATTAAACCGTTTATCGGTAAAGAATGTAGCGCGCAAGTTAACGTTAATCGTTAAAGTTTAACCGTCTTCACAATATGTAGAATAGTAATAATTATTGTTAATTTTCTTTTATTATAATCAATATTCCCCTAATCAAATTATTAATAATGACTATTAAGCTTATCAGACAAATTAATTAGGCCTTGACCTATAGCAGATGCTTTTGCCGGCTTGCCGAAGAATACTTCCAACAGCGTAATACCTGATTAATTAATACTCAATACGGTGTCGTAAAAAGAAATTTCCCAGTTTAATGCTTTATTAGAACAGCAATAAAATACAATATCCATATCATATCATACATCAGAGTAGTATGTTGCATAGTTTCGAATATGCACTTGCCCCAGAACGAGTTCCTGATAGGTCGACATACGCGCATGCGCGCATTCAGAAGTAGTCTTGCTCTAGTCGCGTGCGCCACATTACTCACAATTGGCGAGTCTGCAGCGTCAAGTAAAGGCTTTCTGTGTCTTTACAAAGTTGCTAAGTGTGAATCTGATAAATTACGATCTAACTTGCCGTATTGCTTACGTTTCCAGTATCCTTCCATGTGGCAAAAAAACATTTCGCACTTTGAGCTCTGTTAGAAAATAATGGATGTCTTTGTAAAAGCAAAAGTACAGGACGGCCCAAAGTGACTGTACATGATGTGGACCGTATCAGGGCCTCCTTTCTTCATAGTCCTAAGAAATTCCGTTCCGGAGAGCACAGTCACGAACCTGAAGGTGGACACCACATAAAAACGGCATCCGGTTGTGGAAGGTGTATAAGCGGATACGTTTACACATGCGTTGCCATACCGGTTGCATCCTGTACATGCTTTTCAAAGCCCGTCACGACTAGGCCTATGGTTTACCTTTGCTGTGCGAGTGGTTAGGTCCGAAGACGTGACCTGCTAGATGGCATAGACCCGCCTAGTACTGCCATCTTTTAGCGATTCGAGTCCACCTTCTTCATCTCAGGTGGTAAGGTGATTGCTAATCGTCCCGCCCATAATGTTCGTATCTGCGGTCTGAAAATCCGCATGAACTTGTAGAACCCGAACGGTAGATTCCCATAATGTGCTTAACTTTTTCTGCGCCATATCCCGACGGCCAGGTCTTCGGACCTTTCTTTTTCGCAGAAGCAACCGCTAACATGGGGTCGTCCCCTATCTCGACGTACATGTTACAAGTAATGGCTCTTTTCTACAATTATTCAGAGGATACGAAAGCGCGTAAACTTTATATGCAGCAAGATTGTGAGCCCTCCACATTGGAGTCACATAGGGCGAGCGTGGTTGCGACTTACTTCCAGATCGTTGGGTTGGTCATTATGGTCCAGACGACAGAGCTCTATATATCTGGCCCCCCCGGTCCCGGGACTTAACGCCATGCGATTTCTTCCTATGGGGCTGCCCAATTATACGCAGAGTTGAAACGCAGAATTGAACATGCCGTTCCTTCCATTACTCT
>JABUQX010035781.1:0-41478 GCA_015478945.1 Trachelipus rathkii | reverse complement strand
TCTCTGGGGTGGTCCCACCCAACTTGTCTCCTGACTACCAGTCTAAGTCTCAAGGGCTTGTGACCTTCCCTTTCTACTCTACGCCCTATTCCCCATCTTTCTATCTTTCGAGTTGTTGCAATACTTCCTTATATCTTGTTCGTTTCCAATTCTCAACTTTCCATTGCTTCTTGCATGTTCGGCAGGTGCTCCATCGTTGCGGGAACGTTTTAAATCCGTTTCTCTGTTCCAAAGCTTGCCCAAGACCTCCAAACTTCGTGCTCCCCTTTTTCCATGACCCTTCCACTGTCGAAGTCTGGCGACCCGCTCCATTTAAACTTTTTTCCAACAAACTACCACATGCTGTTCCTCCTTAACCACCCTGCCGAACGACCCACAATTCGTAAGATATCCCTTGGGTTTCAGCTCACATTCTCTTAAACGCCCCTGGCATGTGGAACCTTTTTGCTGGGGTGCTAAATCGTAGTTTCAGGCTGTATTTGCCTACATTCTCGTTTTTCACACATCAACGGCCTTTTCGGCCTCTGTTCAAACTTTGCCCTCGGCGGATATCTAACTTATATTATCTCTATCCTAATAATATTTATACACCTATAATTCTATCTAATATCTTTCTCAATTCATTAATTTTATAATACTATACATATTTTTCATAACTATATATTCTCTTCTAATATATCTCTTATCCTATAATCTTATCTCCATTATAATTCAGTGTAGGGACCGACGTAGGATAGACCCGTCAAACAGTCAATCGGCCACCCCCTGTTAAGGGGCGTTTAAGCGCCATCGTCTCCCCCCTCTATTTTGTATCCCCTCTTCTGACTGCCGTACTCTATAGCCGAACAGGTTAACACACCGGTGGGCTCGTTTACCGGGGGTGTTGAAGCCCGACCAACGGTTGGCTCCCGCCGTGTTAAAGATGGTCCCACTGCTGCAATGATTTTGGAGATCTTTATATCCGTCATTACATAATTTCTTTAATTTAGCCAAATTTTCCATTTTTATTCCCTTTCTCCGTTGAGCGGCAAGTGGTACGTACCGCCTCTCTCATTCAGCCTTCCTATACATCTCGCCTCCCCCCTCCTCGACCCCGCACTTCTCTCGGTCTCGCCCGCCCTCCTCGTCCTCCTTCTGCCTCCCTCCTTCCAGCATCTCCTTCACTTCCTCCTCCTCCATTTTGTCTCTCCCCTTCTTCTCCTCATTCCCTCTTCCCCTCCGCTCCCCCTTACTCTCTCTACCGCCCATCTCTGTATTCCTCCAGTTTCTCTACCTATATGCCACATTCCCGAATCTTACACCATTCCCTTTCTCCGCTTCTATCCCAAACTCTAACTATTTCCTTCCCCTCTCTCCCTTCCCTCCCCTCAATCTCTCTATCTCCTTTCCCTTCCTGTACCCTCACAATTCCTTGCTCAACGACATCTTCCAACCATTTCCTTTCTCTCAATTCCTTTCGCCACTTATCTATCACTGGCCCTGAAGCTTCACGCCTACTGCCGTTCATTCACTACCCCTCCTACAATCCGCTTGCTTCACTACAATTTGTTTAACGCGCTGATATCTGCCTTTTCTTGTGACCATGTCCTCGCGCCTTCAATTTCCAATCTTCTCTCGCCCAATCTCAATGCTCTCTTCGCTCTTTTTTTCGCTCTGTTCTGTCATCGTCTTTCTTTTACTCTTGTGCCCTCACCCCTCTTTCTCTCTCTTTCCTTATCCCTCTCTTAATCCTATACTTTCTTTTTCGCTCTCCCCCCCCCTCTACCCTCGACCTCCCCTTCGCTCTCTCTAACTTCTCTCTCCACCTGCTCTTTGCCTCTGTTTCCCTGGTTTAATGGCATTAACGCTCTATTTGTCCCCAGATTCTCTCAACAATCCTCCTCCTCACTCCACTCCGCCCTTCCGTCAGGTCTTACCGGTTCGGGCCTTTCAGCATGTCCGCAAGCCAGTTCTTCGCAATGTTCACTATCTGGCTTAATCATTTTCCCTTCCACATTTCCCGCCCCTCCCTCGCCTCAATCTACCGTTGCCTTTGCAACCCTCTCCTACCCCTTTGAATCGCCGGCGACCTTCCCCTGTAAGACCCCTTTCCACAAATCTCAATTCCCCCACCGTCTGCACTCACCTCCCCTCCTACGACTCTCAACACCGCCGTCTGTTCTCTTTCCGTCTCCGAAGCCCTAATACTCGGTTTTCCCTCATTTCTCCCTCGACCTGCGTCATTTTCCTCCACCTCCACATCCCTCCTCTTCACTCTTCCTAATGTTTAATATCTACTCACCCTCCCACCCCCCACTTTCCCTCATTCGTCTCCTCCTGTTGCTCCTTTGTCTCTTTGTTCACACCTTGGTCACCCTCTGGCGCTCGTTTTCTTCTTGTCATTTTCCTTTGTTCTTCCGCCATTTCTCCGCTCGTTCAACCTTCAACGTCTCGGATTCCATAGTTTCCCTTTTCTTGTCTACAACACACTTACAAGAACATTATCCTCGTTCTTACCCATTCCCAACAATTCCTGCCTCTCCTGTTTTCCCCTTCTTTCAACTTTCATGGGCAAATCCTACCCCCTCCTCCCATCCTGTGGTTCCTCCCCTTACTCTCCATATGTCCTCTCCCTCTCCGCCTTCCTCAATCCCCTATTACCTCCCTTTCTGCACCCTTCCCTTCGCCACCTCATGCACGGGCCCTTCCCTTTTTTCCTTTTCTTCCGGCTCCTTCCTTTCCTCCCTTTGGTTGCTGGTCATCCCCCTCCTCCATTTCAATCCCCCCATCCCTCTTCAGCAAATCTTTCCTCCCTGCCTCCCCCCCCCCCCCCATCCTCTCCCACATCCCCTCTCATACTCCCCCCTTCTTCCTCCCCACTCTCCTACTCAACTCCCTTCTCCTTCATCCTCTACCAACCCTCCCTTCTTCTTTTTTTTTATTTCCTTTCTTTCCCCATCTTGCTCCCCGCTTCTCCCCTTTTCCGTCAACTTTTCTCCATCATCTTCTTGCTCTTCTCTTCGCCTCTTCTACCCGCTCTTTGACCTCCAACTCTACACCTTCTATCTTCTCCGCTTCTCTACTCCTCCTTTCCAACGATTTACTAGCCTCTTTTTCCTTTTTTCACCTCCTTTCCCTTCCTCCCTCCACACCCTTCCTCTTTGCCTTCTGCTTGCACCGCCTCTTTTCTCCATACCTCTAAGCCTCGTTCCCATACCTGCCTCTTCTAATCTCCGTCACTCCCCCTCACCTCCCCATTTCCGTCCTTGACTTCCGTCTTCCCTTGTCACTCCATCCTCTCCTTCCCTCCTCTCACCTGCTCTCCGCTTCTCCACCTTCCCTTCTCTTCTTTTTTCGCCCTTTTCCGCCCGTCCCTCTCCTCCCCCTATATCTGCCAAACCCCCATGTGATCCGTATCCCTCCCGCCTCTAACTACACTTTCACACTCTGTACAATCTGCCTCTTCTTCCCCCTTTAACACCCAATAAATCCGTCCCGCCTTCCCCGTTATCTCACCTTCCCAATGTTAACTTCTGATTTTCCCTTATTTTTAACCAACGTCTCCCCACTATCATCTTCCTTCTTTCCACCCCCCTCTTCCCGAACGTTCTCCCATTACTTCCTCTCCCATCCACCCCAACTGGCTAATAATCTTCCCACCTCCTTTCCCTTCCTCCCTGCTTCAACATCCCCCACCCAGCCACTTTTTCAATTTACCCCCAACTTCCACACCCTCTCCCCTCCCCCAATTTTCTCTCTCCTCTCCCTCGCTCCCTCCTGGTGATGACCGCGCCTCTCAACTCCACCACCTTTCCCTCCGCATTTTCTTTCCCACTTCTCCCCTGCATCACTGGCTGAACCCACCTACTAATCTCCCCACCTTTTCCTCCTCAACTCATTCCCACCCTTCCTCGCCCTTCAACTCCTCGTTTCCCCTGTACCTTCATAACCCTTGTACATTTTTCCACGCCTCTCCTTTTTCCTTAGCTTAGTTTTGTTCCCTCGCCAACTCACCTTTTCCTTCAACACATTCACCCCCCTTCCTCCCTCGTTTCACTTCCTCCTTTCCCCTCTGTCACCCTTCAATCCTCCCCCCTCTCACTTTCTCCTCCCAATCTTTCCCCTTCTTCGATTCCTTCTCCTCGGTGGCCCGCTATTGTGGGAACCCCCCACCCCGGTACTTCCACCAACCCTAAAGCCCACCCGCTCCAATCTTCCCCACCTACTTAACCACTCCACATAACCACCGGTTCCACTATGATCCACACCCTCATGCCGGGTCAACCCTAACCTCTAACTTCTCTTTTATCCCCCCTTTCTCCGCCTCCCTTCCTGTTTCTTTCAAGCTTTACCGTATTAACCCTTCTATTTATGCTCCACATCTTTAATTCATTTACCCATCTTCGTAAATGAATACGTTTCTCTCATGATTTCACCTTTAAACTGTCTTCATCACCTTCAACTGCTTACTAAAACTTTCCTCAACATAAATATTCCCACATGAGAGTCTTTCTAATCCACAATGTTCAATACCGATAACTGTCTTACAATCTCTAATAGTAACCTTATGTTCATTATACCGACTTTTTCTTCTTAGTACTACGCCACAAGACTTTCACAACTTCTTAATTCTTTAAACACTTTAACCACAACCTGACGTTCCTCACAATTTCTTTCCTGCATCCGCATTCTTCTTTACCTCTAATGTACATTTATATATATCTAACTATCTACTAATTTTCTCTACTTAATTACTTCTTTATTTATTATATATATCATCTATTCTCAACTTGCTTTATATTCTTCTACTATTTTCTAATTATACTATATTCTATATATCATCACTTATTATCATCATATTAATATATAACTATATGTCGTCTCTCTATAATCTAATCTAATCCTTATCATTTATTATATCTATTATATTATTTATATATAGCTTAATTCAATATACTATATAATTTAATTTATCATATCTATCATTTAATTTATCTTCTGACTCTCTACATCTATCCTTCTATCTACTATTACTCTCATTTAATTATTTTCAATATCTCAATTTACTTTCTACTATTCTCTTATTCTCCTAAATATTTTTTTCTCTCTCTCTATAATCTTTTAATCATTTATTCATACTATTTTATCTATTATATAATATCTCTTACTTTTATATACTCTCTTTTACAATCCTTCTTATCTCTTATATCTCTCTTTATTCATATATATCTTACTATATTATTTATTATATATTATGTGTCTTATAATCTATACTATCTTTCATATCTCTCTCTAATATCTTTATTTTCTATCACTATCTAATATTATCTATCTATAATATATCTCTTATTATTCTTTTCATATCTACTTCTTTTCTCTATCTCGCTTACATTATCTCACCTCGATGAGCCTGCAAAGGGGTGGCTCATTTTTATTCTTGCTTCTATATCTTGTTCTGGCGACATTTGATATCTCTCGGTAGTGGTGTCCCTGTCGTCGTAGCCGCGGGTCCATGTGGCTCCAGCCCCTTTCAAATTTTCACACTGTCGCTGGGTGTTAGCGCGGTAGTGCAAGTCTCCATTGGCTTTTGGTCGGTGTTGTCACTCGTGGACCCACGGTATCCCTCTGCTGCCCCCGATTTCCCGCAGTCCCGCCACCCCTTCCTGGTTGTTTTCAATGTTTTACTGAGCAATCAATTATCTCTGCTTTTTTTAAAATGCGGTTTAAAGACTGTTTCCTGTTCGAATCCTTCCCGGTTCAAGTGCGAACCAACCAAAGTCAATGTCGCCCAATGACTTTGGAAATTTCCTTAAACATTGTTAGATTTTGCCGTTTGCGCTACTCTCAAATCATTGTTTCTAAGTTACTCGACCAGCAATTTTAAGAACTGCTCTAGCGTTTCGGAGTTTAGCCCTAAGCACCGCGCCTGGTACTGCCTCGGCAAGCACCCCTCCCGCCCAGCGCTAACTGGACCGTCGTACCCCAACCAGCCGACCGCCCCGGCTTCTCCATTTATCACTCATTCTTTACAATAATATTTCTCTTCTCTACTTCTATATTAATATCTATATATCCTATATATTATTTTTTTTTCTAGTATTATATTATTTCTATTTCTATTTATATATCTTTCTATATTTATCTATGTTGCATTTTCGTGACTTCTATTCTAATCATCTAATAATATTATTTATATATTTTCATATACTATATATCTATCTATACTCTTAATTTACTCTATCACATATCCCTATCTTCTATATTTATAATATTCTTACCTCTCTCTATATACATCTTATATATATTACTTCTATCTTTTATATATTATCTATAATATCTGTATACATATATATATATATATCTATATATTTCTACTAATCATTATTATCTCTATATTTCATATCTTATCTTATTATATTTATCGTCTTATCCAAGTGTAATCTGAACCACTCCAGGCTAAGTTGTTGCTACCACCCACATGCTCTCTATATAAAATTTCTAATTCTCTCTAAATATCATCTATTACTTATATCTTATTATCTATATCATAATATTCATATATATTTTCTCTCTAATTTCTATCTATATCTCCTATTATCATACTATAATTATATCTTATATATTAATTTAATTCTATGTAAACCATTAAAATACTTTCCATAACAATTTATAAATCAAATTGTAACGCATCACCACCGCTCCGGGGCCAGGCCCTTCTATATATTATAATATATCTCTAATTATATATATATTATTATTATATAATATTATATATTCTTTTTATAATATGATCACTATCTCTTAATAATAATTTTAAATCTATTTTATCTACTATATATAATATATATATTAATATATATACTTAAGATTGTCTTCTTTGGTTCTAATAATTATCAGTTATCTGCAAGGGTTGTGGAGTATCGGGCGTCGGCGTTCGGCGTCGGACGGTCGGCGTCGGACGTCGGATCGGACGTCGGCAGTCGGAGCGGTAGTTGGAGTCGGGTCAGAAGTCGCGGCAGTTGGGGAGTCGGTAAGTGGTTGCCGCGCGTGCGTCAGGTGGCGTCGGGTCGTCGGATGTCGGGTCGCCAATTTGACCCGGGTGGAGTTGATCGGAGTCGATCGGAAGTCGGTAACTTTTTGCGCGGGGTGGAGTCGGCGTCGCGTCGCGGAAGTCGGGTTTGCGTCGGTCTTTTGGTCCCGGTGGAAGATCTCGGCGTTGGGTCGGGTACATTATATCACGGTTGAATGTCAGAGTCGGAGTGCGAGTTGGAGTCGGTTCTTTTGCGCGGTGAGTCGGAGTCGGAACTTTCTGACCTCGAATCCCTACACTTGGTTAATCTGGTCATCCCTCGAATATGCTTTTACTTTATCTGGTGATGCCCAGACGAATAATAGAAGCAGTGATTTCGATGCTCCTGCGTTCCTGTGACTGGGTTGTTGTATCGGAAGAAGGGGATGCTACACTTATCGGATAATCTCTTACGTTCTCCTTACCCAGTTTTGGATGGTTCACCCTTTTTGCGACCGTTAACCCGTTCCGGGTCAGGCTAGTGTGATGCAGGCGGCGTAAGTCGATAGCTCCAACTTCCCGAGTCAGCCGTCGCTGGATATCGACAATGGTAAGTCCGGGGTAGCACGGGTAGTGTAAGGGGTTGCATCTGCAACCGAGCATCGTGGATGAATCGTTGGCTACAACAACAAGGCGGGGCTGGGTGTTTTTCTGGCCCTCAATGGGCCAAACTCTGGCCGGGTAGGCCGAGGAGATCTTTTATAACTCTCTGTATATTATCTCTGTAAATGCCCGGTCGACCTCGCGGTTACTGCGACAATTATCTTCCTTTAAGTAAGTTAACTCCTTTATTGTTCGGTGGCACGCACTGGGAATCACTTGGAGGGTTCCGGTGAGCCCCGACAGCAGAACAATCCCCGCCAGGAGACCGCTGTTTTGCAAGTCGCCCACACGGGTTCTTGGATCCCGCGAGGAAGGTTCTCGCTTCTGGTTCGGTCCCGGCCGCAGAAGGGAGAAACCGTGGGCCGTCGGCGCTTCTGTCGTCCACCGTCCGGGGTTGGCGAAGACTGAAGGACACGCCACTGATTTCTTCGGTCGGAGTCGCGGCCGTCCAACTTGTTGCAGCGCTTCTTTTTCTTGGCTTTCGTTAGGTCGGGCTCTGAATTTTCCGGCTTATTGTTCTTATTGCCATTCTCTCTGTCGTTGTACGCCAACAAGCGGCTACCGACTTCTTTCTTTTCCAGCTCTCGCCCAGGACAGCCGAAATCCCGCATTGTGCTTTATTTCCGACACCGTCGTGCACAGTACTCTCACGTGTCACCACGGTTTTCGGCGAACTCTCTTAATCATCACAGTCTTATAACTCGGAACGTATTCTCCTTTCTTTTTTTCAGCCAATTTCTACCTTTGTATTTTTTTTATTTATTATTCAAAATTTTCTCTTTCTTTTCCCCATCAATAAATTTAATCTCACATTTATCCACCTGGATCCTTTTAATAGGTCTGATTCAAACACTACCACCCCAACATTGCGCCAACTCGTCGTAGATTGGCGGTTTGCCTTCCTTATCCCATTTCCACCCCAGCTGACGTTGCTCTTTTCACACGTTCATTGATTTATGCTCTGTTCGTTTTTTAACTCAATCATATCTTTTTGTTGTCAGCTAGTGCATGGTATCTTATATAATCTAACATCCCACCAACTGTCATTATTATTTCTATCCGTGTTAATTCCACCAGCTGATACATCATATGTCAATTATTGTATCATTCGTTCTGAACCTTTGTTCGGAATTTCTGTGTTTTCCTTTGCTTTTACAATGGTTTTCCTTCTGTAAACTTTTCTTGCCGGGCACACTACCTTACCCCTTCATATCTCTCTTTCCTTCCCACACCGACAACGGCGTGCTTCCCTCTGCCGCGGAACCCCGTGCTGGAAGAGGGACCCTTCCGCACAGGGCTGAGTGAGCTTAATCCTGCACTCGGCCTCTATTCGAATGTGTATTTCTTTTTTTGTTATTTTTGTTCCTCACGTACGAAGGAGGCAACGGCGTGGCTTCTTCCTGCAACGGAGTTCCGAGGGCGGGTTTCTACGTCTCTCAAGAGCACCTTGTCCGAACATTAGCGGCTGTCGTAGGCAATCTTCAGGATGTCATGCTACACGGTTTGTCACGTCCGCGCTAATCGCGCGCATCCGCGGCGTCCGAAATCAGGCGATGCTCGAGTGTCTCACAGGACGCTGAAGCTCTAGTGGAGGCACTCGAAGCGCTCCGGTCTCGGACATCCAGCGCACTCCCGTCCTCTGGGCCTCACGAATTCTCCGGGACTCAAGGAATCTCTGGGGACGTCGGGCCGGCCTTCCGGCCGCAGCGCGACGGGTTGCGCTCAAGGTCCGGGAATTGTTCGGAGGGAATCCGGAAAATCTCGGGACCTCCGGCCCTGTGCACGTTATCCGTAGCCAATACCGCTCGGTTTCACGCTCCTGCGCCTAATTGTGTTTGCCCTTCCCACAGTTCTCTCTTTGCCCCCTGTGTTTCTTACGATTGAGGCACTTTGCCAGACCAAGCTTATCGGCGCTTCTAAACGGGTTTTCGGCATCCTCTGAGTCGTTAAGGCAAGCACTAGAGGTCTTTTGAGTGCCTCGCGCCATTTACAGAATTGTTGACTGCGTGACCAGTAAGGCCGGATTTGTTTTCTTACCCGTGCAATCACGGCTAGTCTTGGCGAGATCGTAACGCCTTTCTATCATGGGAAACATTTGTTGTGTGGGTGTGTTCCAAGGTTAGTTTTTATTGGCAACGCCGCTTGGAAACACCACATCTTGTGGCCCTACTGAAGACCTGTCGTCTGTATTCGATTTGAAAGACCTCTGTCAGCACAACATCACATAGCAGAGGACCTCAACCGAAATTCTGCAATGTCCCATCAGGCCTCAACAGCATCGGCCCAGCTTTTTGCTGTCGTGGTTTTGTAAATGGGCAACGCTTCCGCTTCATTGGTTGTGTTTCAGGTCGAATGCGGTAACCTATTCGCGAACACCTGGAAGCCGCAGTGCCCCAACCATGTCTGACCGGTGTGAAAATAACAACGCGCACCCAAATTAATCATATCTGACATGGTTTCGTTCTTGGAAACTCAGGGACTTTCTATGGAGTGAACGTTGGTATTTGGCATTGTGACGTGGACTATAGACCAAGCTGCACCTGCTCCCCAGTAGGTCACAAAAGCCTAATGTTCCACCATAACAAGGGGCCTCCAGAAATTCTTTTCTGTCTCTTGTACGTACAAGAACCTGGTCGTCGGTGGCATGTTGCTGACGGTCGTCTAATCTCTTGACGCGACGGCTTGGCAGAGCTAGTCTGGGACCAGCAGTCGAGATACTGCACCCATGTGCTCTTGCGGTTGGGCATGATAAAGGGCTTACCTTAAACCAAGCGCTCCTGAATCGAGTCTTGCTTTCTTCACTCTTTTTCTGAAAGGCGACGCTCTTGGCGGGCCAACTCGCACAGCGCTATCTGATAAACCGCTGAACGATCCGGGACAATTTAGTGGTCGGACCCCCTGCTTTAGTCTAGCTTCTCTACTCCTTATAACTACTGCTGTAGTTGTTGTTTTGGTTATATGCGCGGCTGTGGCTTCGTAAGTGTAGGCCCCGGTTTCACGCCCTCCAAGACACTGACCGCGCCCTTTTTTTTTAAAACCTTTTTTGGCCGACATTGCCCTATTTTTGGCTGTGGCACCTTTTTGCGAACCCATTTTTATCGGCACCCTCATTGGTGAGTTCCAGTGGGGCAAATTTTTGGCACCTAATTTTTGGGCAACCCCTACTTTTTGCACTCCTGTCGCCAAGAATGGTTGCGCCCACGGATGGCGCAGCCCCGCTTGTGTCGTGGTCCCCCCTCTTTTTTCGCCCACCATTTGCTCTTCCCATGGCACTTTTGGCCCCCCTAATTTTTGGCCACCTACTTTTGGCAACCTAAATTTTCGGTCCCCCTTGGTCTTTCGCCGCCATTTTGAAGCGCCGCCATTGTTCGGTCACCTAATGTGTCATTTCTACGGCATTGAAGCTCTTGAATTTCTGGCCCCCCTTCGATCGGCGGTTGCGCAGACGTTTGCGTGCACACGGTCGTCAGTACCCTCCCGCGCTTTTGACCCCCGTTTCGGGCTTAACGCCCTTTTTGCTCTCTTGCCTTGCTAATTCAGTACTTGGCCTTGTTTGACCTTGCTCGTTCGTTCATTGACCTTTGTTTGCCTTGCACGCAGTCTTGAACCTTGATCTTTCGGCCCGTTTCCCGTCTCAGGGGCTGCTTTAACATTCTTTCCAGGTCGTGTGGGATCCTCAGGGCTTCTGTGCGCTCATTTAAGGCACACGCTGCCGCTTGCCTCTTGGTACGGTACCGTGTGCGTACCACTGAGGTCATGTAACGAGGACCTGACGTTGTCTGGGCTGAGTACAATCCATGATTCATTCTTCCGCGTCGTCACTCCTCCATCCCAACCCCCCCACCACCAAGGCCACCCCACACCCCCCCCCCCATCCCCCCACCACACCCACCCCCCCCACCCACCACCCCCCCCCCACCCACCACGCTAATTTTTGAAGCGCAACCGCTGAGTGGCTAAGCTCCCCCCTTCCCTCTAATGTGCTGCTCTGACTGTTTGCAGCATCGCTCGCGGACTTGAATGTCGCTTCAGCCTTTTAGCTGCTCCCCAGCTTTTGGTGCCGCCAGTCTTGCTGCACCGTGCGCTTAACTGCATAGCTTTGCCGCATTGCTATGCCGAACCGCACCTTGCTGCTCCACATTTTGCTGCCTACTATGGTTGGTGCGTTGATCTTTGGTCCTATCTTGCATGGATTACCTCTTTGCTGCTCAACTGAATGATGCCCTTCTTTGAAATGACCTCCGCCGTTTTGCTGGTTTAGTCATACCTTGATGTTCCCACTCCCGTAGGTATCTAAGTGATGTATCTAAATTAGTGTTCTCTGAGTTATTAAGTGCGTGTAAATCCAGCCATCATCGCCGTCAAGCCGTACACTCCAATTCGCAGGTGTTCAAATCGCCCAAGGGGCGATTCGTATGGCTTTTTGTTTTACCTCGCTTTAAACTGCTTTCACTTCTAATGTGTTCCTGCTTTACACTCCTATCCTTTCACTGCTTTACTCTACATTTATTACCATTCATGTTTTTCTTTTTTTCATCCTTTCCATTTCTTTTATATCGTAAATTTTAGTTCTTGATATCTCTCGCTTTTTCTTTTCTTTATTTTAATTTTTATTTTTTTTTTTGAATTGCTTCATTCTTTATGTTCCTCTTAAATTCCTTCATGCCTCTGTTCTTTCTTATTTACGACCCCCCCCCCCCCCCCCCCAACCACCACCCGACCCCCCCCCCACCACCATTCGATTAGTAGACTCTTTTTGTTTTACTCAACAACTAGTACCATTTCTATTACTCAAATTCCAATTATAACTAAAATGCTTCCAGTTGCTTACCCTTGCTATCTATCCATCATTAATTTTGCCCCGATTGCTTATAATGTTCATACTTTTTTTCTTTATATAACTCTTCACGTTTTACCTTAATTTTCCACCTTTTCTGAAATTTATTAACCCATTTTTCACCGTACCTTTACAGCATACTCAGTAATCAAGTCAAGGCGCACCCCTCGCCACCCCCTCTACCCACAGCATCTGCCCACGTTTTGTTCTCTTGCCTTCCTGCTCATCATGCTTTAGCCATGTCAGCTACGCTCTACACCAATACCCAGCTAGTTCTTGCTCTGACCATAACCAAGTACTTTTTTAACATATCTAACGGTTTTTCTTTTCACCGACTACCATTATTTCATATAACAATTTCTCTTAACTTCGTCAGACTGATCCCTCCACCTCAATTTCCAACGTTTTTTCATCCATCGGCTTTTCGTTATCTTCTTACTTCTTTTCTAAAGTCACCAATTGGCCCATCCAGCCGCGACCCCCCACACCGCGCACTCCTTAACCGATCCGCCACTGCCCTCGCTCTGCTAAGCATGTGTTGATTACGTTTAGGCCTCCAATTTGGAATCGTCTTTTTGTACACCCGGGCGCTTGAGCCTCTACCCGTTCCCCTAATAATTTCCATGCCCATACTTATCTGTCACTGTGGTGAACATAAACTACGTTAAGGTCTACATTTCGGCCTCAATTTCAGGATAAAGCCTTTTTGTACCGGGCTGTTCAGCCTACTACCGGTCCAACCAACGGTATTCCAGTACTCAAGCCAGCATCAATGTTATTAATTAATTTTTATATCTATTTCACTGACACATGTGGCTCGGTAAAAGATCCTTTAAAGCCCGGTCCGCGGCCATGCTTCCCTTCTTGTGATTGGCAGGGCTATCCTTATCGTCTATGTGCTGGAAATGACCTTAACTTGTTGCTTTAACCCTTGTATTTGGCAGGTGTCTTTTATTCTCTCTTTCGCACCCCCAACACTCAATTTTACATCCTAGTCGTTTTAAAAGCTGTTACGCGGATGCCCTCCTTCTACTGCTTTGCCTTAAACAGTGGTTTAATTTTTCTCGTGTAATATCACTCTTTATAATCAATCCTTCCCTTGCGGAAATCATTCTCTTTCACTAGCAATAGCTAATCTTCTTCACTGCTTTATCGTCGTCCCAGTGCCGCCCAGCCCGAGCGCCGCAACCGCGCGCCCCCGTGCGGCCCCGACCGCCTGACACCGCCCGCGTAATTCTCCGTGGTCGGCGACTAACTGGCGCGTTGTCTTTCACAGTGTTGGGTCTCCTCGAAGGCTTTGACATAATCTTTTTGGTTCCCGTCCCGTTCAGTCATGTATTACCCTTAGTTTGTGTGTATCCTGTAATCGGACATATTTAACGAACATAATTCTCCTGATGTTCCAAGTGATTAAGTTCAACTTTCCAATCTCTGGCTATCAGTTTGTATTCACACCACAAAGTGAGGATTTTCTCGCTGGTTACGATGCATTCCCAACCAGCTGACTAATAGCGCACAGTTGCCCTTCCCATCCTTCGACTGTAAATTTTGACAGTTAATATTATGATAACCCATACTTGGCCAACACGTCCCTAACAGACGACTTACGGACGGACCAGGGAAGTTATTAATGCATGTACCCGGCATTGTGCTACATTATAATATAACATTGTCATTATGTCCTATATTTTAGCCATCCTTTTTCATCGCTTAATAAGACATATAGGAAGAAATCCGTAGCCATCACCTGAGGGAGGTGGGCAATTCTTCACATAACACGTCCTTTGTAGGTGTAACCTCTAAGGCTATACCTTGTATTTACCCTTCCTTAAGTATTTAGCCATACCCAGGGCATAGCCCCAGCCGTCCACCGGGAACTAATTGTGCCTATGTCCCTCACGGATTATCTTATGGACTAATACAACTGATTTTTCTACACCATGGTTCCTTGTTGTTCTTCCACTTACCAGTGAACACTTAGTTGTTCAATTATTACTGTGCATGCCCCATTCTTTCTGAACTAACCTCCAATGTCTCACCCCCGCTAGAATTATTCTAACTGATTAACAATTTGGCAGTGCCATATCTATATATTATTCGTGGAACCCTCTGGCCGACGGATAAATAAGGAATCATAAACAAGCCCTTATTCATATGATTTATTGAATTAATATCTAGACAGTATATACATGAATCGCAGCACTATTGATTACGAAATAAGAGTCAAATGATTTAATACAATTGGTTAAAGGTCCCAATGTCATAGTACAGGATCATATAGAAGGAAAATACTTGGCAATTATTTATTACACGCGTAAAAGCGCACCCCGATACACCGCTTTTCTTTTATCCGTCCCAGGTCCTTGGAGGTGCTAATTAGACGTATGATTACACGCGATCGCGAAATTACCCTTTTCCTGCTTCGCTTCGAGGGTTTACGTCTTTTCCTTGGTTCTTGCTTACATTTCGTAGCAATCTAATCGGAAAGTCTAGATGAGACTTAGGCATGTATTCATATCTAAAGGATTCTAGTGAAATTAAACTATTATATACTCTCAAACTTCATGTCGTAATAACCTTATATAATAGAGCATCATAATTAACACACCTTAGTAAAAACTGAAACACTCGGTTTAATACAGATCAGATTAAACTTGATAAGCACCGACTTACAGCTAACGACGTAAATGATTTTAAAAGAGTTTGCGGTCTAAAAGATTAAATAAAACCACAACAACGGCTCAAAATTACCAAAGTATTTAAAAACTAAGTTAATTTCAATCAATCACAGTAAGGCTCAGGATATGAAAAAATTGTAAATTTAACATTTACCTTAAACAGAAAAAGCGAATAAAAATAATTCTCACCAATCCATGCGCGGTCAGTAATAGAAGATAAGGTTACCCCATCCAATCACAAGAGGAAAGCATTTCCTATCATACCTTGACTTAAAGGATCTTACCGGATCAGATAGTTCAGTTGAATATATTGTATAAAAACTAATATAACATTGATTCTTGTCCTATAACTGGAATTACCTTTTGGGACCTGGTATTAGGCTTAATGTCAGCCCGAAGGTACAAAAAGGCTATATTCCTGAATTTTAGGTCTTAAATTTAGACTAACGTAGTTAATTCACCAATTTTACGTGTTTAAAGAGGTCAGTTTGACATATATTTGACCCTGGTAATTTAGGCTAAAATTCGCCCGGAGCGTACAAAGGCTTACTTAAAATTTAGCCTAAAGTAGTTATTTCAACACATTTTGCAGAGCGATGTTCGGTTTCGTATCTGTAGAGTGCGGCGATTGTGTGTTCTTCCGGCTGGTTTGTATGTACTAGAAATTTAATAATATAATACATAATAATTATAATTAATAAGAAAATCCGAATTAATTAAAAACTTTGAAAGATTTTAATAAAATCGAGCGACTAATATAAATGTAAGTGATAATTGTTATTTTTACATAAAAACCTAGAAGTTTTAAATGAAAATACAGTTTTGATGTAACAGGAAGAACTTATATTTTGATTTTTTATACTTATTAACAATGGACTAGAGGGATGTAAGCAGTAAGTCATAGAAAAACGACTATGGCATCGCTTCTGGGCATTGGTAGAGGGGTGCGTAGGGGTATGCCTTATTGACTTACTGATTTACTGCTTTAAGGTCGGTAAAGTATGTTTTTAATAACATTTTCATAAATTTAGTGTAAAAAAATTATTTTTAAACTTTTATTTAATAAATTTTAAACAAAAAAAAGTATTAACAGTTAATGATAAATTCTTTGTTCAAGATAATGATTGATTTATTGTTATAGAAGTTTTAAGAAACGTTGAAATAATTTTTAGTTATAATTGAATGAGTAATATAAATGTACGTATTTAATTAAAACCTAAAATGTTTTAAGAAATTATACGTTATGTGTGTGTGTGTGGTGGTGTGTGTGTGTGTGTGTGTGTGTGATGGTGTGGAAAGGTGGGCTAAATAATATAACAATAGGCATGAAGTAAATACACAGCTAAGTATAATAATAAAAGTCATAATAAAATAAATATAAAAATAAAATAAATAATAAAATAAAATAAACAATAAAAATAAAATACAAATAATAAAAAAAAGTAATAAATAAATAAAAAGTAATTAAAAAAAAAAAAACACTTAATTTAATAAATTAGGCGACTACTTAGTAATTGTTACAGTTAAAATACGAAGTTAAAGCAGTAAACGTTTGAAAAACAAAAGCATACTAATCCCCTTGTTGCTAATGTGTAACACTCTATTGATTTACTGATTACTGCTTTAGGTATGTTTAATGATTAATAGAATAATGTTAAGCGAGTAAACATATGAAGTTAAGCCCGTTAAGCAGTAAAGCAGTAAACAAGCATACTAATCCTCTTGTTGCTAAGTAAACACCTCTATTGATTTACTGATTTACTGCTTTAGTATATGGTAATATTAATAAATATATGATGTAAAGCAGTAAAAACATGTATGTGAAGTTAAAGCAGTAAAGCAGTAAAAAAAAGCATACTAATCCCCTTGTTGCTATAGTAACACCTCTCTTGATTTACTGATTACTGGTTTTAAGGTACTGTAAGTATTAATGTTTTAATAAAACATGTTTTAGTGAAATAAAAATGAGATGACTCATAGATATATTTGAAAAGAAATTTTTTGAATATTTACTTGACTCACAACTATTGAAAATGATGTTGTTAAATAATAATTAAATAGTCTGTAATGAGTTACAGTTCTAGGTTCGCGAAAATAATGTTAATAAAATTGTTTAAGTATGAATAAAATGATGATGTAGTATATATATTTTTTCATTCGCGCGGGATATTGCGGCCTGCGGGCGCACGCGGCGGGCGGAACGACGGCGGTCACACCTGTGTGGTGCGGTTCGTTGGCTTCACGCGGAGGATCATGCTGCTTCTTAGGTGATAGACTTATAACATAGAGGTAGACAATAATATTAACTCTGTTCTAGGCTCACGGGGTGGGAAGCATCAAGATGAACATCTCAATTATTGAGTCATCAAAGCATGAAACCATCAAGATGACGAAAGATGACTTCATCAAAAGATGAAGTCATCAATAATGGTGGATCAAAAGGAGTCAAATGAGGCGACAATTGAGCCATACAGTTGAGAATCAAAATATGGATGTGTGAGGTGTAAAGTGTAGGTGTACCTGTGCGTGTGTGGTAAGTGTAATAGGCCTAGTAAGTGTTATGGGCGACGTGTAAGTGCTTAATATGTCATAGTGTGTATGCTATGTAAGTCGTAAGTTGTCTATGATGTGAGGGAAGTGGTAGTGTATATGGAGTGTGTAAGTGCCTATGGAGAGTGTAAGTGCTTATAAGTGTCATAGTTTGTATAAGTGTCATAGTTGAATGTATGTGATGTATAAGTAGAATAGTAATGTATAAGTGTCATAGTGTAGGTGTCTATGGGTGTGTATGTGTAGGTGTAGGGGCGAGTGTAAGTGTCTATGAGGTGTAGGTTATGTGCGTATAAGTAGCCTAGCGGTTGTGCGTGTGTGTGTAAGTATAATATACTATACCATTAATTATATATATGATATATATATATATATGTATATTATATATATTATATTATATATATATATAATATAATATATTAGTTCAAAATTTTAGAAAAAGACTAACTCATTGTAGGAGCATCTAGCAATTGTAAATATACACACCAATCGAATCCTCTTACCTTATAACCTAGGGGTAGCAACCCATATTAGGGCTATTCTGGCTCAGGGGAGGTAGAAAAGGCTTGAAAAGAATGCAGCAGTTGTCACAATGTCCAGACTACTCCAGCAGACATTTATTACATGAACACAGCACAACCACCACCGACACCCCACACTGGTACTATGTGGCACTCACTGGCACTCACTTGGCACTCACTTGGCACTCATTGGTACTCATTGGCACTCCACTTGGCATCACGGCACTCATCTAACTCATGAACACTAATGAACATCAACTAGAGATACTCCTTACGTTGATTGGACATAAATGTAACTAAACAAATCAATAAGCATGAGGGTCATCAAAGATAGGCATATCAGAAGTTTGAGCCATAAGATGAACAATCAAGGTAGTACACATCAAATCTGAAAACGCAACAATATAGGGGCCATCAAGTTGAGGGCATCAATGCTGCGCATCAAATCCATCAAAGGATAGGCATCAATGTGCGGCATCAAAGCTGAGGCATCAAAAGTGAGGCATCATGCTGCGGCATCCAAAGCTAGAGCATCAAAGTTAAAGTTCAAAGTGCGGCATCAAAAATATCGTGTGTGTGTGTGTGTTGGGTGTGTGTGATGTGTGTGTGGTGTGTGTGTGTGTGTGTGTGGTGTGTGGTGTGTGTGTGGTGTTGTGTCATGTGTTGTGTGTGTAGTGGATGTGTAGGGGTAGGGTCACGAACGCGGAAGGAAATAATCTATTACAGATCCATACAGGTCAGGTACCTACGATGACCTATGTTTAGCACAGGTTAGCCTACCAAAAGGGCAGGCGGACAAGGTACCTAAATTGAGTCAAGATAAAGGCCCTATATCCCCCAATGTAAAATTAACGTTAAATATGCTAGAATTGTTTGGAAAAAGACGAACAGGTTGCGTTCTTATTGCAGTGTTAGTTACTTTACAGGTTTTAAGGGTGTTAAGTGTGGACATTTGTTAATCTACAGTTTATTTCATAGCTTAAGTCGTGTGATAGATTCGTCGTTGACATTATATTTCTTAGTCATTGAGCTATGTTAGCTTTATTGATGTGAAAACCTTGTTATGTAGCAGATATTCATTGGTCGTTAGATATATAAGAACTTCATATTTGTCATTATTGTTGCTGTTGTTGTTGTTGTCTAACGAGAATATTTACCCTTTTAACTGATTGGTCGTTCGTACGCGTATATCTATGTTTACTTCTTTGATGGGTTAAGAAGAATCTCATTACATTTAAGGGTTGGTTATACATATTTTCTCAGTAGTAGTTTTTCGCAATAAGGTGGATACGATGACATCTGTCCTCCTGCTCTACGCTTGTTGTTGATATCTTCCAATGAGTTTACGTCTTTCCCAACGAGATGTCATTTATATTTAATCGTAAACTAAATGGCGACTGCTACATTGCATGTATTCCTGTCAGAGGGTCAAATATAATAAATATTGCATCACTTTATGCAGAGATAGCAAAAATCATTTTTTCATGTTTAGAGCTAGATATTTTTTCTGAAAGGGGACGGTTCTAAAGAGAATAATTGGTTTATTTGGATAAGGTATGGATAATGTTGTCTAAATGATTACTTATCGACTAACTGTAAAATCACAACTCCTTTGTTATCGTTTGCCTATATTCGTTGGTCTGGTTATATTAAATCGGTCAAGTTATGATTACATGTTTTGATAAATGTTTTACTGTGTCAATGTAAGATTCGTTATATTTAGAGATAGCTTGGAAAAAGTCGGAAACAGGTTAAGTTTTGTATTTAAAGTTAGTGGACCTACTTACTGGTGTTAAGTGTGGACTTTGTAATAGTTAACAGTTTATTAGTGGGCTTAGGACTGGGTTGGTTTGGTCGTTGTACATTATTTTCCTAGATCATATGATGGCATGTTAGCTTTATTAATGTGAAAACATATAGATGTTAGCATATATTTCACTTGATTAGTATATATAAGAACTCGTGGAACTTTAGGTTAATGTTAACAGATTATCGTATGTAAGTTGTGTTAGTTTGTCTTGTACATATATTTCTTGGTTCATTTACGCTATGTAGTTTAATGATGTGGAAACTATGTATTACGTTAGGTATATATCGTTGATCAGGTAATAATTAACCAATGTTGGGATATAAATTTAGTTAAATGTTACTGTGTGTGTAAGAATTAACGTTAAAATATGTTAAGGATAATGCTTAGAAAAAAGTGACAGTTAGGGTTACGCTTTGCATACAGTGTTGTTGCTTTACAGGTGTTATGATGGAACTTTTAATGTTACAGTTATTTGGTGTAAGTGTGTTTAGGTTTGTCTTTTTGCATTATTATCTTAGTTCATGTTCGCTTATGTTTAGTCTTATTGATGTTGGAATAACTTTATTATGTTAGAGTTATATTCGATTGATGTATAATTAACATGTTGTGAGAAAATTTAGTTAAATGTTACTGTGTTAGGGATTAATTAACGTTAATATGTTAGAGTTATGCTTAAAAGAGTAAGATTAGGTTAGCGTTTTGGCATACCATGTTACTTGGCTTTACTGTGTTAAGTGTTGGACTTTGTAATGTTTGTTACAGGTTTATCTGTTTAAAGGTTTGTAGGTTTGTCTTTGCTACGTTATTTTTTCTTAGTTCATGTAACGAGTATGTTAGCTTTATTGATGTAGAGAAAACTTTGTACGTTAGCATACTTTCGTGGACTAGTATGATAATTAACATGTTGTATAAAATTTTAGTAAATATTACAAGTGTTAGTGGTAAATTACATCTTATGTAGAATATTGACTATGAGCCAAGTAAAATAGGTTTTTAACGTAATCTGCATGTATGTTAGTTTACTTTACTGGTGTTAAGTGCGGTACTTTGTTAATGTAACGGTTTATTCTGTTTAAGATGTGTTAGGTTTAGGGGGTGTGCATTATTTCTTAGTTCAGTTGATGCTTTGTTTACTGTTATTAAATGTGAAACTTTGTTACGTTAGAGAAGGATACTCATTGGTCTGTATGATAATTACACACGGGTTATGGTAAATTTTTGTTAAAATTACCATGTTTAATGTAAAATAAAAGCAATATGTAGAAAGTTGTAATTAGGTTACGTCTTTGTATGCTATATTAGATACTTTACTGATGTAAGTGTGGAATCTTGTTAACGTTAACAGTATTATTCCAGTTTAAGATGTTGCTAGGTTGTCGTGGCGGGTTATATTCATAGTTCAGATGATTACTAAGTTAAGCTTTCATAAATGTGAAAACTTCTGGTTATCGTCAACTTATTGATTTGATGTTTGTATAAAGAACTTGATATTATGATGTTATGTTTATCAAAAAATGATATACTCGAAAATGTGACTTAATCATAGATTCAAATAGACTCAATAGATCAAGGAATGGACAGGAGCGTAGCCGGATGCTGGCTGGCATGGTCGGGTTGATTACTGATTATAGGGTATGTAAAACGTTACAATTTTAGTAAAAAATATTGACCTTAATCAATAGATCAATAGATCACGGATGGTCAGGAGGGGGATTGGATAGTGGTTTTTAGTGATTTATGCTTTAGGGTAGTAAAACGTTCAATTTAGTAAAAATTTGACCTTACTCAATAGATACAAATAAGATCACAGTGGTGGAGGGAGTTGGATCAGTGGTTTGATTTTAGTTTTTACTAGCTTGAATAGGTATGTAAAACGTTACCAATTGTAGTAAAATTTACCTTATCGAATAGATCCAATAGTCACCAAGATGGCAGGAAGGGAGGTTGGATGTGGTTTATTAGATGATTTACTGCTGTTAGGTATGTAAAAACGTAAAAATTTGTAGTTATAACATAAAAAGTGTAAGAAATTTTATTATTTTTTTTATTATTTTATGCCTTGATGGTTCTGAAACCCATTATTTTCGAAATCTACGACCCCAATAACCTATATAAAGAACCACATGTGTTATACGGGTTGTTTATTAACTCAGGCCCGCACTGCTCCAGCACGGTGCACTGTCAACTCCTAATCTCATTCTTCATTCTTCTTCCTTCCTCTTCCTCCTTCTCCTTCTTCTTCGCATTCTTCTTACTTCTATCTTCTTATGTTCTGCATTTCCATGCATTTCTTCTTATATGTTCAATGGGGACCCCTCCAGGGGTCTCGGGATCAGAAGCGATCGACTCCAATTTTCCGTCTCACGACTCCTCTTCTCTATCCTGTTCTCCAAGTTTCAGTCTATCTAGTCAATACTTATAATTATGAGGGGTGTGGGTCCCCTAGACGGGGGGGACGCAGGGTACGTAACTTCGATATACACGGCGTACATCACACATATATAACCATCCTCCAATTATTAACAGATTACGTAATTCTAAACATGTAGAATATAATTGGATCAGGAACGGAATGCGAGAAGACAACCTCGGCGGAACAAAGTCGGAGTGCACGTAAAAAAACATCCCTTAAGGTCGTTTTCGACTCAGATTCATTCTCTTCGAGAATCGAATCTTCGACGTAATAATATATGAATTAATAATATGTGTATGTGTATGCGCACGCGCGCGCTGTCACGGCGCTGACGTATCGTCTCGGGACGAGATACGTCATCACGCTCAACCTAACTCTCGTTAGGAGCTTAACTCTATCTCGGGGTTTGGAACGCCAAAAAGGGTACAAAGAGGGCGTAGGGCTACGCTCTTCGGGGGTGCCACCATCTATATGTAAATCCTACCAGACTTGAAATTAGTGTCTGTATCAGCGTTTATCACACACTAATATAATACAATTTCAGACTATGATCTCTATTCCTTCATAGCGAAAGAATGGCCTCGGAAGTGGTTCTGATACTACTATTATATATATAATATTATATATATATATATATATTAAATTATATACTATTATATATATTATAATATATAGATATAATATATTATATATATATATATAAATATATATTAATATATAGTATAAGGTAAAAAGTTACTGTAGAACGCCCACACGAGAACCAGGAGCTCGCGATTCAAAAAAATTTCACATGTAGCTCTAGATACGAGTATGTTAAAAATGTATTTGTAAATCGAAGCAAATTTTGCGTTTTAGTGATTATAGCAGTTTATGTTAGATGGCATGATCTGGACCATACTTAGTTATGAAATGGCATGTGGATGGTATCTGGGTATTCTTATTGTATATTATCATTAGTTTTGACTGAAGCCAAATTGGGATTTGTAGTCTACAACCAAATTGACAAGCCAGGGTGCCTTTGTGGATTTGGCCAATTGAGCATGTATGGGAGATGGTGACTTGGGCAGTTCGATAGGCCCATGTGGCTATTTTACTGCTCTCTATATTCCTTTACGTCTAATGAGAATAATAGACGTATTGTAGAGTACGAAATGAAAAAAAAAATTGCAATATCTCAAACAACTTAAATAGCATACGCGAAAAGAATACATTTTTGAATCTGGTAAAATTTTATAAGGAAAATGTTAAAAAACAATATATTGTTAATAGATTATAGACAATATGAGGAGAAAGCCTATTAAGACCTTTTATACGTTACTCGTTAAATAATAGGACTTTCTATTATTAGTTTTGTTTGTTTTTTTAATTAAAGAATACCCCAAAGGTATACCGCACCGATGACAGTAGTCGGGGTCTCTCGGCCATTCCGGGAGAACTTAGGGGTAGGACATTTCCCCCCCTCGGGAGAGGGTCTCGAACCCCGCTATTTGGTATTTGGGTGTCGCGGGGTTCCTCCGCCCCTCCCACACGGGGTATGGAAAAGTCCCCCTCTGTCCCTCGTCGGCTCGAGCCCCTACATTGCGGTGTAATACCTTAACAAAAAATATTTCATATATATATTATATATATATATAATTATATATATTATATATATATATATATATATATATATATATATTATATCATTTATTAGATAGAACAGTAAAAAAAAACAAAATTTCATTCGACCCTGAGAAATCTATTAAGTTCCCGAAACTGTGAAAATTTTTTGTGAAGTCGCCATGAAAAAAAAAAATTCCCAAGAAACATTAGGTGATCGGGAACTTAGACATCGAGGTTGCGTCAAATATGAATATCAAGCCCGTTGAAATGATATTATATGAAGGAATTCTGAGCTTTAATACGTTTGAATGTATTTCGAAACCAAAATATCTTACTAGTAACTCTTCCTGAGATCCGATGAAACGCCACTAAAGGAGTCGACTTCTCTCATAATATATTTACTAATAGATTTGAATTATTTCTATAATTAGTTGTTGCATAAACGTGTATCATATTGCTGGCTAGAGTAATTAATTATTTCAATAAGTAAGTGTATTTAAGGAATGCGATTAAACGGAAATTTTTATGCTGTTTTAACCTAAGGTACCAAACTCATATTTTTGTATTATATTAAAAGTTTAAACACTTATTTATCAAAATATTTTAATGATACTTCTATCCATATTATATACGTTTAAACGATTATATGATAAAATTATTTAATCCTTTTCCTATCTATATTATAGGAGAAGTCGATTCCGTCATGGACGTTTTATCGGGTATCGAGGAAGGCCAGATAATTAGATATTTTGGTTTCCGAATACGTTCAAACTTAATATAGCCGACAAGCCCTTGAAACAGTAACATTTCTAAGGACTCGATCTCCCTATTTGTCGTATCCTCGATGTCTAAGTTCCCGAAAACTTAAAAAAAAATTTTGAAGGCTCGATAAAAAAAAAAATTTCAAAAAAAAATTATGCGATCGGGAACTTAGACATCGAGGTTACGTCACATATGAATAACAAGCCAGTTGGAATGATACTATATGAAGGAATACTGAGTTTTAATACGTTTGGATGTATTTCGAAACTAAAATATCTTACTTGTAATTCTTCCCGAGATCCAATGAAACGCCACTTAAGAAATCGTCTTCTCTCATTATATATTTAGGAATAATTTTAAATTATTTCTATAAAAAATTGCTTTATAAAGGTATATCATATAGCTGGCTAGAATAATAAATTACTTTGATAATTAAGTGTTTAAAGTGATGCGATTAAACGGAAATATTTATGCTTTTTTTAACCTAAGATACCCAACTAACTTATTTTTTTCCCCATTTTTAATTTTTCCGAAACCGCCGAGACTTTTCAAAAAACTTAAAAAGGCACCCTTTAAAAAATATTTTAATTAAAGTAAAACTGGATTTTAGAGGAGGCTAAATTTAAAAAAAAATCCCCATTAACAAAACTCATTAATTATATAAAAGTTTAAACACTTAGTTATCAAAATATTTTAATGTTACTTATATCCATATTATATACGTTGAAACGATTATATGTTAAAATTATTTAATCGGTAAGATTCGATAGTTTGAAAATAAAAAAAAAATTCAATCCTCAAGTTTTCTTTTTTATTGATGAACCTTCGGCCTAAGGTAAAATTCGAAGGTAAAAAAAACTTTGTTCTTCAATTTTTATTTTGTATATTGGTGAATCATCGGCAGAAATTAAAATTTTAGGTAAGAATAATTAAACAATCAAAAAAACAAACAAAACTAAGGAAATAGCATGAATAATGGTTATTTTCTTCTCAATTTTAATTTTGATTAGTGATGTTTCATCGAGTAACGCGAAGACATTTTAATGAAAAAAGAGAGAAATTCATTCTTCCTTTTTTTTATTGATGAATCATTGGCTGCTTCTACTGCTGCCGCTTTTACTTCAGCTTCTGCCGCTTTTACTTCAGCTTCTGCCGCTTTCACTTCCGCTTCTGCCGCTTTCACTTCCGCTTCTGCCGCTTTCACTTCAGCTTCTGCCGCTTTCACTTCGGCTTCTGCCGCTTTCACTTCGGCTTCTGCCGCTTTCACTTCGGCTTCTGCCGCTTTCACTTCTGCTTCTGCCGCTTCTGCTTCAGCTTCTGCTCCTGCTGCTACTTCTGTTGCTGCTGCTGTTACTATATTTGACAACGCCTCTTCCTTCCAAAATAAACAAGAAGCAGGATCTCCTATTTGAACCCCATCTGAAAGTTTGATGCCTCTCAAAAATGAGACAAACAGGCAGTCAGGGGACCATTTTTCGTGTTCCGCACAGGGATCTTCATTCGCCTCCCAGTTTTTGAGTCCAAGGCCACAAGAGAAACACTTCACGTGATCGCTAAGGTTATAATAATAAAATCCCGCCTCTGCTAATTTTTCTGGAGTCTGTTTAACCTTATTAGGCCAGCCCCTAAAGGATTGTAAACGGGTTTCGTGCCTTTCAAATTCCTTGGCTCGGGTTCCCAAATAAGGACGAAGACCGAGACTCGACATCGAAGTTTTTGTATTCGAAGATTTAGTTAAAATGTTTAAACTATCGTAATATTCTCGCGACGCGTTTGCGTCCCTTCTCCCTGAATCGTATACATCGATGCCACTGGTTGATGCGATGCCGGCATTCGCTGAAAAGTTTGACGAAAATCGATTTTCACCTTCTATTGGAATATTTTCAGTTTTTTTTCCTTGAGCGAATGAACAGTGGGGACTTACATGTAAATGTTTTCCTTTCGGAGTGTCTCCCAGTATCCATTGAAAAATAATCTGATGGCAAAATGCGCACGCGCAATGGTCTTTATTTCTCAAGTAATAAAATCCCTCTTTCGCCAGCTCTTCAGGAGAAATGAAAGATACGGGCCAATCTATGAAGGTAAATAGTCTTTCTTTCTCAAACAAAAGTTCGGACTGTGGACATATGAACGTTTTAGACCTTCGAGGTCGGCTATCATCAATCTCCATCATCGATCGAAAAAAAATTTTCTTCAGATTTAGATATTGCCCAGATGAAAGGTTGACAGATACCAGTGTCACAGCGTGCGCGATGCGCGGTTTATATCAGTGATTATTGAAAAAAAAATGAATAAAAATTTATTTTTTATGTAATTTAAATTCCACGAACTATATAAATATATAAATATATATAAAAAAATATTTCTATATATATATATTTATATATACAGGCACAAACAATAAAAAAATAAAAAATTATTATAGTGATCGTTCATATCTTTAAGCTTTTATTTAGTAAATAATCAAGTTGTCTTTCAAGATATTTTGGGTCACAGGTTTTCTGTTACGTTTCGGGAGGGTCACAGAAAGGTGCTTCCAGCCTTACGAAATACGTCTAAAAATTTATTTATTTATCAAAGCTTCTCAACCAGTTAAAAAGTAAGAAATTTCATTTTTTTAGTCACTCGATAATCTAAATATAGTATGAGAGATTTACAAATTAAATAAATAAAAAAATTAAAAATAATTTTTTTTAATAAATTTAAAAGCATATTTTTCAAAAATTTCTTTACTACTACATACAATACAACGATATATTAATCATTTAATGATATTCATTATTTCCTTTTCCCTTTTCTTTGCACTTTGTGATTTTCCTACCCAATTACACGCTTGTTTTACGAATGGCGAAAATAAGACAGAATACTCTTGTGTATATTTCCCGATCACAGGAGAGCAGCAAAGTTATTTTTATAATTTGTATTACGTATATGAATCGAATATTTTTTTATCAAAATTAGAGAGCCATTTTTGCAAGTCGTTTCCCGATCTTGAAATTAAACTGATGTTTTTACCACCATCAATGAAATGTAGTATCATCAGTAATGGCAACTTTTATAAACGCGGCTTCCGCCCTTTTAAGACTAAAAGAATTTATTTTTCCGAATCTACGATCAATCTCAAATTTAATGTCCAGGTTCGTAATAATAAAAAGTATTTAAATTTTACTTTTAAATCAGACACTACAAAAAACCATAAATTTTCGCACCTAGTTTTTACAACTAACTTCTATGACAATGATAATTTTAAAAATCTCTCAAAAGCGAATGATGAACGCGCCGCGCATATATACGAACTTAAAAACCTCGAATTTTGCGGCTTGGAAATAAGAGGAAAATGCGCTACTTTTTGTTCTAACACTCCTCCAAACTTAAACGGAAAACCCTTATTTATTCAAAACACTACCGAATTGTTTACATTCGACGATTTGCTTCCAATAAAATATTTTAATTTGAGAAATAATACTCAAACAGAAAAAAACGTTTTTTCGTCTCCAAATGCTAATGTTACACAATCAAATATTAAAGAACAAGATGGTACTAATAGGACTTTTCGGTCAATTGAAAGATTAAAAAAAATAAATGTTGAGAATGTTAACCGACCGGATGAATTAGTTCTTTCAACATCACCCATCAATAGCAATACTATAAATATTCCTTCCGCAACGATATCATGGATCAATGAGAGCGCTATTTCTTATGCTAATACCTCTTTTTTGGCTGAAAAAGATATGAAATCGAGTATCAAAGAAGTTGATTCGACTAATAATCCGCCTATTATCATTGAGAAAAAACGCAACATCAGTACAGAAATATATTTGATAAACGGAAAAGATCAAGTCACGACTCATTTTGGAAACGTAATTCCAACAATTACCAATTTTGTTAACGTGACTCCAACAATCACCAATTTTATTATTTCACCGATATATGATGAAAAAGCTGAGAGTAATATTAAAACTTCAACTACTGCGTTATTCGATAAGAAATTTAATATCAAAGGAAATGTAAGCTCTAAAAATATTCAGATATCAACTTTCGATAGCATAAATTCATCGAAAATTACCGATCAAAAAAGCGATAACAGTACCTTAGGCCATAGTGATGCGAAAATGACCTTAATTATCGTTTTTATACTTTTCATTTGTCTTAGTCTAAATTTAATTTTGTTAAGGCGATTAAAACGGAAATAAATTTGATATCGATTACGAGGTAAATTTAATATTATTTGGATGTATGTATTATATAGCATTGATATTAACAAAATAAAATTAAATAAATAAATTCTAAATAATTTAGCAAATTTTTTTCATTTTCCTCTTTTGAAATGTTTTTCTACTTAAAGAAATTCCTCCCTTTGCTCTAAATTTTTGTTTATTTTATAGTATCGGAATCATTCCACGAAAATCAGCGACAGTCCCCGTTTAGAGATGACCGTCCGCGAAAGCGAAAGTCGAGTTATGGCTCGAGCTGAAGTGGCATTTGCCGAGGCCTGAATTTTCCGATGACGATGCTTACGTTACGTTGTATACGTAGTTTTTCGCTCCAATGAGAAGGAAGTCCTCGTCTCTTTGCAAAAATTGAAAAAAACGACGCGATTTTGGTTTCCGTAGAAAATTTGCAATGCCAAATCGCCCGAATTTACGACCAAATTTGAGGTGATTTCGTGAACTATTCTCGACGCCGTGGCGGTAGATATCTTCATAGTAGTAGAAACCAGGCGTGCTAGAATTTTAACCAAATTTAATTTCGAAATTTAATGGTTTCAAAGCAACTCTTTGCAGCGATCAATGGTTGGTTATAAATTGATATTGATTGATTTATTGATTGATTGATTAATTTTTGATCGATGTCGGAGGTTAACCTCAGCGCGCGTGCAGAATACAGCAAACTTGGTGGTTTAAAGAAAGAAATGAATGAATATGAATAAATAATTATCATAAATTAAATCGTTTTGTTTTCATTTATTAATTTCATCATCTTGGCTAAAAAATCATAAATAAAAACAATATATATATATATATATATATTAATAACCAACTAATTTTAAAAAGGTTAAAAAATTACGTAAGAGTTAGTTTATTTAAGAATAAATACGCAATTTGGAATTCATATACGTAAGAATTCTTGCTTGTGAATAATTTGCATGAGTTTTCGATACTGTGAATAAGTTTAGAAATAAATATAATTTATAAGGTAAGTTTTCATTGAAATTATATGTATTAAAAGTGGTCTTTTTGAAAGTTTTGTGTGATAATAACTATTTAAGTTATAAAATACAATAATCAATCAAATATATTTTGCTAATGCGTAAGAGGGCATTTATTTCAAACTGAAAATTATATTTTTGAATTATTAGGTAAGAATTTTTATATTTTGTACTTTTAAAATGAAATTTTGACTCAATAAATGACAAATTAAAAAATTTAATTATTGTTACATATTTCAAATTAGCAATATTTGTTATGCCCAATTTGTTTCGCTTTCCAAAAATCGCATATTCATAAATTTATATTCTAGAAATATTCGTTTCACCTTATTTGTTTCAACAAAAGGTAAATTACAAAAAGTGAATTGTAGTCCATTAATATTATAAATTTCATATAATGGTGATTGTTTCACTAGTTTTTTTTTGACATTTAAAAAAGCTGTATTTTGCTAGGTTTATTATTCTATGAATATTGATATCCCTAATTTGTTTCAGCAAAAGTTGAATTACATAATGTGAATAGCACTTCCTTTTTGGGTTTTTCATATATATAACTAGTATGTTATAATATATATATATTATATATATTATATCATATATATGTATATATATATATATATATATATATATAATATTATATATAATATTATATATTATTATATAATATATATATATATATATATATATTATATATATATATTATATATATATCATTATATACTATGGTAATACTGTAGACAGTGACCCGCATATTTTGAGACCGAAAACTTTTATGTCCACAAAAATTTCTAAGTTCAGAAAAGCTACGTTAAGTTAAATTTTTTAAGTAAATTCTTTAATGGCAATCTTCTGGAATTATGCCAAAAGCTTGCCGCTAAAGAATTTTCTTAAAAAATTTAACTTAACCTAAGTTTTCTGAACTTAAGAAATTTTTGTGGACATAAAAATTTTTTGGTCTCAAAATGTATGGGTCGCGGTCTACAGTATTACCTATATATATATATATATATATATATATAAGTTAATTTTCATTTTTAATGGAATTGTAAAACTATTCTGGAAGATTGGTTAGTTTATTTTAAACAGTATTTGCTATATAAAAATAAACTATATGTGAGAATTCTAAAGTTGAGTTTTGTTTGTATCGCATTAACATTGAATTTCCATTTTATAGAACATTGTTTATGTTTTATTTTTTCTTGATACAAATCCGCATTTAATTTTTATGTTTTCTTTTATAACTTGCAAAATTTTACCCATAAATTTAATATACATTTTAAATACGTTACTTTTTATCCTTTATGTTACGTTAAAAAAATAAAATTATTAATTTTTTCAATATGAATTTTTAGGAATAAACATAAATATATAATAAAATTAATTTTATTGTTTAATTTCATTACTTAAATTTCAGAATACACTCTAGATATGAAAACGAAAAAGAAGTCGCGTTCTCGCTCTAAGGATAAATATAAAATGATTTCGAAAGCTTCCAAAGGTTTGAGCGAAAAAGATATGCAAAAAGTGCTTCGTAAAATAAGGAAACTTAAGTCATACAAGGGGGGTGATGAAAGCGATGAATCAGTTTCACCTTCGTCTTCTTCCTCTTATTCATCAAAATCAAAACCATCAAATTCTGGTGAATCCACCTCATCGACGTCAACAACATACAAAGAAGAAGAAATCATTCACACCCAACGACATAAAAAAAAGATTGAAAGCGCTTCTAAATCAACTGATGAAGGTAGAAAACATAACCTACATCAAGATAACTACCTCGGATATGACTATTACTATATGGACTCTACGCGTGAGTTTTAATTTATAAAATATTCGTTTTAGTATATTTCAATTGCTAATAAATGATTCCATACGATATATATATATATATATATATATATATATATATATATATATATATATATATATATATATATATATATATATATATATATATAAATATAAATATAGAAAGATACATGCATGTAACTAGACAACTACAAGCAAAACATTAAACAATCGATATTCTTGTAATCAGCGATGAATTTTAGTTAGGAAAATAATAAAAAAAAATAGCAAAAGCTTATAATAAGATTTTTATTTTTTACTAATGTAAGTTATTACAGTACTTGGTGTAAGCCTACGCTGCCAGATCTAAGATTATAATAATATTTATGGTGTTATTAATTTATATTAGAATAAAATAATTTTTTTTAGATTTCATCGATGAAATTGCTTGCTGAAATCAAAAACGTTATTTATTTTCCTGTAGCTGTTATAGATTTTTGGTTACATGCGTGATAAATTCGTGAGGTTGGCATATATATATATATATATATATATATATATATATATATATATATATATATATATTATATATATATATATATATATATATATATATATATATATATATATATATATATATATATATATATATAAATGGTCATACTATAGAAAGATACATGCATGTAACTAGACAACTACAAGCAAAATACTAAACAATCGAAATTCTTGTAATCAGCGATGATGTTTAGTTAGGAAAATGTTAAAAAAATTAGCAAAAGCTTTAAAGAGGATTTTTAATTTTTACTAATGTAAGTTATTATAGTACTTGGTGAAACGCAGCTAGATCTAAGATTATACTAATATTTAAGGTGTTATTAATATATGATTAGAATAAAATAATTTTTTTAGTTTCATCGATGAAATTGCTTGTTGAAGTCAAAAACGTTATTTATTTTCCTGTAGCTGTTAAAGATTTTTGGTTACATGCGTGATGATTTACCTATATACCTATATACTGCGAACATAATATATTATAATATATAGTATATAATATAGGTCGATAGTGGTCGTATATCTCAAAATATAGGATAATATATATATATAGTAGTTATTTTAGTGTGGAGTGTGAGCAATTATTTAGAAAAATCTATGATGGAGTTTTATTTCAAAATCTACGATGGATTTGACGAAAAGTCTACAAATACTACAACCATACCATCTGAAGAGGAAGACGGTGGGAGACCATTTTCTGACAAAGAAGAAAACACTTCGTTTAAAAACAGGGGAATAAAATGTTATTTTTGCTCTAAGGTGAGTTGAAAGATTGCTTGCGCAACCTATTTCATCATATCGTTTTGTACCGCTAACACACTCGTTGCTAATGTTTTTTTTTTATTTTTTATAGGTCATTCACCGATCTCTTTCGGATCACTTGAAATCAAAGAATCACGAAAAAATTAGCAAAACGATGAAGGATCTAGTAATAAAATGCGAGCAACAAGTGCACTTTTACACCTTGAACAAAAATTCAGTCGGGGCTTTGTGCGTAATGTGTAATAAAATTTTTACCAACATGGGTAATCACCTAGGGACTAGACACAAAAACCTAAACCGTTCCCAACGAAGAGAGCTTAAGAAGGATAGTCCGACAGTAATAGGGGGACAAAATAAATCAAAAGGCAAAAATGATAGAGATGGTGAAGTTGCTGGTGAGCATGACTCTGAAACCGAAAAAGGTTCGAATAAAATATCGAAATCGTGGATAGAACACTACCAGAAAATAGAGAATACTTTGATTAAAAAGTATAAAACATTTCTAAAAGAAAACAAGGTTTTATACGAAAAAATTCTACTGAGATTTCAAAACATCGAAAAAAATATAGTAGATGTATTTTCGGCGCTGCGATTAAAACAACACGCGACATTTTCGGCCGAAAAGGCGGCCAAGGCAGATAATCTTCAGTTTCACGTGTTGGGCATGACAATGTACGAACACCGCCAAAAATATTTATCACTACTAATGGAGTGGGCGAAAAGAAGTGCGCTTTCGCCGAATACCATGACGATGAAAATTGACGATTTCGTCAAATTTCTAAAACAAATGATAAAAATAAAAGAAATTCAAGCTGGGGTGAAAAAACACCTAAAGGGTTTCATAGCCAAAGAGATTCCTTTTTTCAAAAGACATTTAGCGAACTCTAAAGCAGCTTTCGAACAGAAAAAAGAAAAGAAGGATGTGGGTAAAATGATTTTCGCCGAAGATATCGACAAGGTGATTAGTCACAATTTTTTCAAATCCGGAATGAAGTGCCTCATCGACGGTAATATTAACTCCAAGATGTTCACGCCGGCCATTCAAAGGAATATTGTCATTTTTTTACTTTTGACAGCTTCTTCGGGGAGGTCCGGCGTTATATGCAATCTGACGATTGAGGAGTACAATAACATAAAAAAAGTTCAAACTGTGAGCGAGCTCGTTGGCGGCGCTGATGTCGCAAGCTCGGATGAATTAAAAAATCTTTACGCTCTAAATTGCGAGAGACATAAAACTCAAAGCATGTACGGAGACGCGACAATCATCTTGACTAAAACCTGTAAAATCGCTTTAGACGCTTACGTGGAGCACGTCCGACCAACATTTCTCGAGGAGGCGAAGCGACAACAGGCCAAGATCGCGTTCGAAGAGGGAAACGAGTTAGAAGAATCGATGAGGACACCAAAAAGATCAGATCATTTCGATCCTATGAAAATGTTATTTTTAAGTTATCAGGGGGGCTTTTTAACGACTCAAGCGCTAGGCAACGCAATGAAAAAATTAACAGCTTGGTGCGATATGGAAAAACAGTTTACAGCCACGTCCAACAGGAAAGGCACCACTACGGAAACGGCTGTTTTCCAACCCGAGATTAAAAAAAACGTCGCCCGCCTAATGTGCCACCACGAAAATACGGCGGAGAAATATTACAACGCTACTGTAAGCACGATTTCCTTGGCAGATACCTATTTGCAAACTAAAAAAGGAGAATTACTTTTACATTTTTCAAATAATTTTAGAAAAGATGGCGGAGAAAATATTCAAACAACGGAAGGAAAAATACAGTGGGAAGATGAGAAGGAGCGCGATGAAAATATTCTCGCGCCTCGTAATAAGTCGCCCGGTGAAGTTGAAGTGGTACAAGATGACGTACCCGCTAAAACATCTAATGATTCACCCGATGAGTCCTCCGGACACGAAACGGATAAAGCATCAGAAAAGGTGCCAGACGAGCCTCTCGAAGAGGAGGAGGAGGAGGAGGAGGAGGAGGAGGAGGATGCTGATAAAGCACCAGCACCGGGTGAAAAATCAGGCCAATCGTCCGATGAGTCATCATCTTCCGTTCAAGAAGCCGATGACGAGAAACGAGATGAAGAGGATGTCGAAATGGAAAAAAATAAAGAAGAAGAACGAGTTTATTTTACATCACCCAATATTTCCACAAGTTCTGTTACTCATTTGAAAAGCAAACGCGCTAGAGAAAGAACACAACAACAACAACAACAACAACAACAACAACAACAACAACAACAACAACAACAACAACAACAACAACAACAAGGTAGAGGAATAATTGAAATAAATCAAACGCCAGAGAAAGGAAAAACTGGAATTGAACGACAAAAAAAGCGCAAACAAAGCGGGGACAGCGAAAATAAAGAACAGCGGGATCAACAGCTGCGGAAAACACCCGACCAATCGATTGAAACAATTTCTTGCCAACCCTCTTTCTCCTATTACAAAAATATAGCGATGCAAAATACTGGAGAAGCTAATCGAGGTAAAGATAACAAAATATTTAATTCATTTATTGTCTCTCTCATACACACACCCATAATATATATATATATATATATATATATATATATATATATATATATATATATATATATATATATATATATATATTATATATATATATATATATATTTATAGTTGATAGTACTAAATATTAATAATTCATTTCGTAATTAGATGTTTTCTTTTCAGATATAACAACGAAGGACGATTCAATATTAAGAGATATGCCGCAACTACCTTCTACTTCTACCCCACATTCGCATATTTCTTCTGCAAGCGGAATGCCCGCTTTTTATCATCATGTGCACTTTCTTGAATCCGGTGGTGATGACGATGATGAGCGAGAAGCAAATTCCGAATTAATAGGTAAAATATATTTTTCATAAATCTTTTACATAAGTTTTTAAATAATTTGCAATGAAATTGGACAATGTTCATTAATAGATGATTTTTTTAGAGACAAGAGACCGAGTCATCACTTCAAAGAAAAAAATGAAATTAAACCTTGATGAGATGAATGATTTTGTAGAATTTAAAGCAGATGCGCAAACTAAAACGTTGATGAATCTAAGAAATGAAAAACCTATAGAAAAGAATAAGCTATTCAGCGATGGAGAGAGGAATTGTTTCTTCGAGATTTTTGAGGATGAGGTCAATAATAAAAATGATAAAATCTCAGCAGAGTCCATTAAATTGAAGCTAAGCCCGTTGGCTATCAAATTTTACGCTAAAGTACTAGGAGCAAATGAAGGGGTCGTAGTCAATAGGATAAGAAGTACCGTTAGGTCTCATATCATGTCTCTACAAAATAAAATGAGAAAGAATCTCGAGCCAAAAATTAAGCGAAATCGCAAAAAATGATAAAAGATGTTCGTGACTCCTATTGATTGGTGTCGGATGGATCTTTTATTTTTATAAACCTGTTAAAAATTATTTAACACTTCTTCGTGTATTATTTGATGAAAATGTATATTTATTAACTACAAACCTCCTTATCCATTATATATATATATATATATATTTTATTATATATATATATATATATATATATATTATAATATATATTATATATATATATATATATATCTATATATATACTATTATTATATAATTTGTTTTTATAAAAAATTCAACAGTGTCCTTTTCATTTGCGGTTTCTATTTGTAAAGGTATAAACCTTTTCCTATTTTTCTACTTTAATAGTTAAAAAACATTGGAAAATATTTCTACCAAACGATTTATCATAAAATTTCTATTAACATTTATCTTCGGTATTTAAAGATGAACATTTAATTCATGAAACTTTTTTCTTTTTTAAAAAATGAGTCGAGAAAATTCCCCAGAATCTGCTTTAAATAGGAAAATAATTCATTAATTAGATTTTGTTAGGAAACCTGTAAAATCAATCTCCAAAAAAAGTTTTTCACAGGCTCCTATCGTGCCACTCATAAATGTCACGCCACCGTTGGAGTAACAGTTTCTTGAAAAAAGTTCATAATTCCCACATAGGTTTCGTGTGGAAACTATATAACAATATTTACGTCAGATTTTGGTTACAAAACTTTGAAATTCAACTTACGTGGGATCTTGTATTTAGAAAAAGAATCTTTAACTCACGTAGTTATACGTTTAATGCTCCATAGCATTACAAAAACATACTATAACTCACGTAGATATACATTAAATGCTCCAAAGGAAAAACTTTATGCGAGATTTCTGTTATGAAATTTTGATACCTTTTGACGTTAAAATTGGTTTATTGGTTATAAGCATAATCGCCATGTAGGTTTCGTTCGGAAACTGTATAACAATATTTACGTGAGATTTTGGTTACATAATTTTGGAACCTACTTAACGTTAAATTCTCGCATTTATGAAAAGAAACTTTAACTTGCGTAGAAATACGCTTAATGCTCCATAGAATAAACCTTATGGGAGAATTTCTTGATCGAAGCGAGAATTCCGTTAAAACAATAGATGATTTGTCCGACATCGATGTTTGATGATAATAAAAATTTATTTGTTTTTATTTTTTATTAAATGATATGATTAAATAAAGGTATAAAAATAATTACAATTGTTTCAATTTCCTAATAATACATACACATATTACTCTAAAATTTAAAATTATGGTTAGATTAAAAAAATAATAAATATATATTTATTATATATATATATTATATATATATATATAATGTTATATATATATATATATATATATATATATATATATATATATATATAACAGAATAGAAGATAAATGATAGATTATATTCCTAATCGCTCGAAATAAAAAAACGAGTTCTCTCGACGACATCGTTGGGATTCATCTCCTGGTGGGTGAAATTAAAGTGGATTGCCCTCCCCATAAAAAATTTTTCAAAGCAGTCACGATCTGCGTATTTGTATGAGGGAAGTTCTTCGTCAAATATTGCCTTTGTCGAATACTTTTTCAAAACAAACATTTGAGGCAAATCTTTATAATTTTCGTCGACCTCGTGAATCATTTCTCGGAATTCTTTTCTTTTCTTATTTTTATCTTCCTCATCAATGAAGGGGGATGAAAATAGCGTTTCGCTACATGATCGTAATGCAAAATTTAATGATGTAATTCTTAGAGAATCCACCGCGTATCTCATGGTCATCAAATTTGATAAACTATTTTCAAGAATTTTATTGTGATCGCTGTTGTTGTTCACATTTACCTCCGGTTTCACATTCTTGTAGTCGTATATTATCGGATGTGAAACCGGGAACTTTAATTTCGGTTGTTCTTTCTCCTTTTTAATGCCTGTTTGATGAACATCGCTTTTAAATTTCTTAGTATTATTTTCCTCCAGAGGTAATTCGAATCCTCCACAGGTAACGTAATCACGTATAATCAGATCATTAACAATTGTCTGAAAATGGGAAAATGAGTCCCGATTGAAGCAAATATCGTCCAACTCGAAACCGATATACTTTTTACAAAGAATAATAGCTAATAAAGCAATATCCCCAATGTTGTCGACCCGATAATGATTTATGCTTACTTTTTTTATAGTAATCAGACTATTAAGGGGTGAATTTGCTAAATTATCTCGCAGTTTTTGCTGATACTGCCGCTGCTGTTGTTCATTTTCATACCCTTTCTTTTTCTCTTTTATATTTATTTCCGGATAATGGGTATCGAAAAATCGTTCACAAACTGCGTGCATCTCATCAATTGAAAGTCCAGAACTTGCTTCAAAATAATTACCTATAATAAAAGACAAGAGGTTTGAAAATTTTCGATCAGATTTATAACGTTCTTCGATGGCCCGATCTATTTTTGTCGTGTATACACTCTCGTTTATTAAAATATTGTTGAACGGCGGTGGGGTTATATCCGGCAAAGGGCCAAATTTAAATTCGAGAGCTTCGTTTTGTGGGCACATATTATTGATGAATGGATTTACTTTTGACTGCCGAATTCCATGTAAAAGAAGTATTATCGATGGCAATCCCATGACATGCGGAAGACTAACCTTCTTAGTTTTATCAGATAAAATACCCAAAAGTAAATTCACGACGTCGCGATATTTTAGCTGTTTAATTCTTGTCCAGGAAATTCCGAACACTAGCCCTAAATAAAGAAGTAAAATATCTAAACAATCCATTTTCAGAGAATTCTGGAGTGAATTAATCTTATTCATCGACACATTTCCATCGGCAGAAACCAGTTTTAGTTCCATTTCGCTATTTGCTACTGATCTCGATAATTTTTTCAAGACTTCGAGAAGCGAATAACAGGAAATGAGGTGAGATGCTCTAGAATAATCATTAAAATACATATTCATTTCGGTGTTTAAAGTGTAAGTTCTCTTTTTCCTACGATTAAAAAGGTTCATTTCTCTAAAAAGCCATGAGTCATAAAGAAAGCGGTGAATGTTTGCCATGCTCAAATTATTTATTATCACTCTTTTAAACAGTTGTAATTCCTTTAGGTAGGTGACCGGTGTAACGTAATATGTGCGCAAAAAAAAGTACAATTTTAGAGTTAAATAATTCGTCGGTGTTGCTGAAAATAATTTAATATCGCCAACACCGACATCATTACATATATATAATACTGCGTTGAAATAAAATAAAGATAAAATACAGGAACGATATTTCATCGCACTTTTTTGGTCTATACAATTTTCTAAATTTAACATATAGTCGATATAAAGTTGTGAAGATTTAATAATTAGTTCAGTATTCACATTTGTTGCTGCATCAGCACACGCGTTATTGTTTATGGAATGATAATACTGAATTTTATCTAAACACAACCGAATGATTTGGCCATACGTGATAGGGATGTCGACTAATAAACGGAAAAAATGAGCGCCGTCCATAACCGCTGCATCATTAGAAGAATAACATTTTTGAAATAAAAATTCTTCTTTATAAGAAGGCATGATTCCTGATCCAAATTTTGGTAAATATATGTGGCGATAGTCTTGTTCGTAAATATCATCTGAAAATGACTTGAAAATTTCGGTATTCCCATATACTTCTTTTGAACGTCGAATACTGTTTTCGTTCACGCGTCCTTTTTTATCTTTCTTATATCCTTCGTTTAGATTTTTAAAATGTTTCATCGCTAAATTTAGAAACAAAATTTTTTGGTCTCGAAAAATAACTCTCATCGCCTCTTCATTAAAAAATAAAGGCCCGGTTAAATTCAAGTTATTTAGTTCATTTATGCTCGAATTGTTTTTTTTTCCCCACTAAAGAATGAGATGAACAAACGAGTGTGTTAAAACTTTCCTTCAAATTATTTTCTCTGGCATTCACTTCATATTGAAATTCCTTCACGGTACTTTGAATCAACCTCAAGGTTTCTTGCATTTTAGGGTCTACGGGAGATGTCTTGTCGGACATATAAAACGAAAAAAGAAAAATCCTGAATGATATATTCTAATTAGGGAAAATTATTAAATTATTTTTATTATATCCACGGTTTTCAAAACAAATACGGGATGTGTGAACGCTACCTAAGCACTACTGAATAACCTGAGGGATATTCAAAAAATGGGTTAAAAATATTTCGATTAATTGAGATTATGGAAAAATATTTATTACAAATATAAATTTGTTTATATTTACAAACAGATTCAGGTGTATTTTTAAAAGATTAACAAGTGACTTAGCTCGCTCATCTTGTGCCAACAGATTTTGTGTATTTTAAAAAGATTAATAATTCCCTCATAACTCCGGTCCTTTTTTCGTCGGAATGTTACCTCACGGTTATCTATATTTTTTTTCTATACTATAATTTTTAAACGTGCCATTTTCCGTGATGTATTATTCGAACCTTTTCATATCATCATTTGTTTTGGGCCCCTTTCCGCCGAGAAGAACACTGGGAGCGTAGCGAGCGGTGTCGTGTAATCCCGTTGACCTTAATATCGCCCTTTAGCATCAATACCGGAGGTTGGCTTTTTAGACCCAAAATCGATAATTTTGCAAAAAAAAATTATAAATGTTTCGATCGACTTATGCGGCATCATCTTCGGTCAACCAGATTAAGAACCCGTAAGGCCCGTTGAGTCAGCGAAACCGGTGAAACGTTTCAGTTCTTAATCTAATTGATCGGAAGTGGACTATTCACTAAATAAGTCGATCGATCGGATTAAGAACTCGTAAGGTCCGTCAAGTCAGCGAACCCGGTGAAACGTTTCAGTTCTTAATCTAATTGATCGGAAGTGGACTATTCACTAAATAAGTCGATCGATCGGATTAAGAACTCGTAAGGTCCGTCGAGTCAGCGAAACCGGTGAAACGTTTCAGTTCTTAATCTAATTGATCGGAAGTGG
>JABUQX010035780.1:0-35961 GCA_015478945.1 Trachelipus rathkii | reverse complement strand
GCTATATTAATATCAACAACCACTAACAGCCAATTGATGGGAACGAGGGAAGGAGGAGAGAGAAGAATAACTGAGTGGATTGAGTGGATGTTGGGAAACGTATTGGGGTAAAATGATAAAATTGTCTATTGGGAGATTTGAAAATGCAGGAGTGGGAAGGGAGGGGGTGGGAAGAATAATAGGACCATTGGGGTGGGGGAGAGGAATGTTAATGGAGAAAGTCTGTTAGAGTTGTGTGCTGAAAGAAGAATGATAGTGGGGAATACTTGGTTCAAAAAAAGTGAGAATCATAAGTATACATGGAAGAGTGAGATAAACGGGGGGAGGGCGGTACTGGATATGTGTGTGTAAATGGGAAGGATAGAGGCAGATTGCTAGATGTAAATGTATTTAGAGGGGCGGGGAGGGGGATATCGGATCACTATTTGGTGGTTGCTAGGATAAGGGTGGGAGGAGAGGTGATGGTTAGGGATAGGGGAGAAAAGAGGAGAGTAGAAGTGATAAAGGTGGAAAAATTGGAGGAGACAGTGTGCAAGAGGGAGTTTAGGAGAGGTATGGAGGATAGGTGGAGAGACGTGAGAGGGACAGGAATTGGGGAGGTGGAGGGGGAGTGGAGGAGATTTAAAGAGGCAGTATGTGAAGAGGCTAGAAGGGTATGTGGAGTAAAAAGGGTGGGTGCAAGCAGAAGGAAAGGGAGTGAATGGTGGAATGAGGAGGTGAAGGAGGTGGTGAAAAGGAAAAAGGAGGCTTATGTGAAATGGTTGGGAAGTAGGAAAGAAGGGAAGCTGGGAGGAATATAGAAAGGTTAGAAGTGGAAACAAAGAGGGCGGTGGAGAGGACGAAGAGAAGAGCAAAAGATGAGTGGTGTAGAAAAGTGACGGAAAATTTTGAATCGGGAAGTAAGATGTTCTGGAAAGAAGTGAATAGAAAAAGGAAGAAGAAGGAGGGGTTGGGGGAAAGGATTAAGGGGGGAGGGGGGGAGTGGAGGGGAGGGGGGGAAAGGGTGAGGAAGAGGGGGGGGGAGTATTTTAGTGGATTATTGAATGAAGTGGGTGGGGGAGGGGAGGAAGATTTGCAAGAGGTGAGGTTGGGGAATGAATGGGGAAGGGAGGGGGAGGATGAAATACAAAGGGATGAAATTATTTGGGCCGTGAATAATAGGAAAAAATGGGAAGTCCGCAGGTTTGGATGGTGTGAGAATGGAAATGTTGCAGAAGGGAGGTATAGGGGTGGAGAAATGGCTTATAGGTTATTTAATATATGTTGGAGGAGTGGTGAGGTAACCACAGGATTGGGGAGGAAATGGTTGTTTGGTCCCCTGTTAAAGGGGAAAGGGGGATAGGATGAATGGTGGGAAATTATAAGAGGTATATGTCTTTTAGTGTGGTAGGGAAAGTGTATTGGGAGAAATACTGATGAGAGAGTGAGAGGTTTTAACGGAGGGGAGAAATGGGGGAGAACATAGGAGGATTTAGGGAGGGAAGAGGGTGTGTGGACCAAGTGTTTACACTAAAGATGCTTGTGGAGAAAAAGTATAGAGAGGAAAGGGGAAGTGTATGGTGTTTTTTTAGATTTAGAGAAAGCATATGATAGAGTGAAGAGGGGGAAATTGTGGAGTGTTGGAGGAAAATGGAGTGGGGGGAAATTAGGTAAAGGTATTAGGGCCTTTTATAGGACATAAGTAGAATGTGTGTGAGAGTGTTAAGGAGGGGAGAGTGAGATGTTTGGGGGGGTGAGAGGGTTGAGGCAGGGGTGTGTAATGTCACCGTGGCTTTTCAATTTGTTTATGGAGAGAGGTTGCAGAGGAATGGTGAGGGAGGGGAGGGGGGTGGAAGTGATGAATGGGAATGATAGAAGGGAAGTGAACATGATACTGTTTGCGGACGATACTGCCCTAGTGGCGAAAAACGCGGAAGGGCTGAGGTATTTGGTGGGGGAGTTTGAGAGAGAATGTGTGGACAAAAGGGGCTTAAAATAAACCCAGGTTAAGAGTAAAGTGTTAGTGTTTGAGGGGGGAAGAGAGGAGGGGGAGGGGTCAGAGGTTAGAGTAGGGGGGGGTAGTATTGGAAGAAGTAAAAGATCTTTAGATATTTAGGGATGGATCTAGGGGGGGGGGGATGAAGGAGGAGATAGAACATAGAGTAGGAGAAGAATGAGAGCTTTGAGTGGCCTGAGAGAATTATGGAAAGGGGGGGATTTATCACAGAAGGTAAGATAAGTATGTTTGAAAAAATTTGTGTACCAGCGGTGTTGTATGGGTGGTGAAACGTGGGGTTGAATGCCAGGTCCAGGAAGAAGTTGGAAGTATTTGAGATGAAGGGGTTGAGAGCGGGTTGTGGGGTTAGCAGAAGGGAGAGGATTAGGAAAAGGGTGGTGAGGGAGAGATGTGATTGGAGGAATGGGTTGGTGGGAAGAGCGGAGAAGGGAATGCTAAGATGGTATGGGCATCTAGTGAGAATGGAGGAACAGAGAGTGGTTAGGAGAGTTTGGGAGGCGGCGAAGGGGATAGGAAGGAGAGGAAGGGGGAGACCAAGAAGGAGGTGGATGGATGGAATAAAGGAGATGCTGGAGGAGGGAGGGATGGGGAGAGGAAGAGGGTAGGGTGTTGGCGAGGGATAGAGTGGGGTGGAGGAGTTGGGTGAGGGCGATGAGGGGAGGTGTGAATGAGAGAGGCTGTACGTACCACTACCCAGCTCAAGCGGGAAAAAGTGTAAGTAAAATAATAATAATATAATAAAAAAAAAGTTATTATATATGTAGAAGCATATATATAATATATATATATATATATATATTATATATATATATATATATAATATAAATATATATATATATATATATATATATATATAATATATCCGCAATTTCTTCCTGATAGTTTCCTCTATCTATCTGACCCTACTGTATGTTTATATAGGCGTTTTCGTTTTTATTTGTGCTTACGAATGTAAGAAATGCTCGAGTTTTGCGTTCGTTTTTTGTTAAACCGCAAAATCGTAAAAAATGCTTTCACAAAACGTAAGGAATTTCCTTAATTATATAAGGTTGCTAATTTCCTGTGATGCGGAATTTGCCGTTCTTACGAAATTGTGTAAAAACCAAAAATGACGGCGGTGGTAGGCCGTTTGAAATTGATGAATATTCATTCCATTTATATATATATATATATATATATATATATGTATATTATATATATATATATATATATACTAATTATATATATATATATAATTATATATATATATATATTTTATATATATATTTTCTTTCTTTTTTACCTCCTCTTTCGCCGATGGGGGTAGGTCTGTACAAGCCGGAAGGCAGTAGAGAACATGGCACGTCGAGGCTCCGCCCCTCTGTACATCTTGTGGGCTCGTACGACAGAAAATCCACCCTAGACCTTCATGGGACCGCGACGACGGACCTCATTGGTTCGTCATGTAAGGGTTCATCCCCCGGCCCAGGTGGGCCACAACCATGCCCCCATACAAAACCACGCCATTCTCTCCTATCATGCCCTATTTACCCGCCTCTGCCAACTCACATTTCCTCTCCTTCCAAGACATTCGTTCACCGACTCAATCCCCTTTCTCTTCGGTCTCCCAGCCGTCGGGTCCCAACACACCTCACCACTATAACATATCCGCTTTAACCAACTCTAACTATCATTCATGCTTTCCACATGACCAAAGCATCTCAACATACTTTCATTTATTCCTCATTTACCCTTTCTTCACATACACCCACTCTCTAATACGTTCATCCCTCTCTTTATCAATTCTTCTCACACCTAGCCACCCTAGATTGTCCAACTGAACACATTGAACTTTAGATCTATTACTTCTTATTCCAGACGCATAGTCTCACTACTATACAATAACACAGTAACAACATACCCCATGTAAGACCCTAGCAGCACTCAATGACTTAGTCCCCTTTGCATTCACTCAACGATTTAAATTGCACAGCCACCTTCCTGCCATCACAACTTTCCTACTACACCTGCATCATCCGTTCCCCTTCTCATCCAACATATACCCTAAATATTTAAAAACTCAGACACTTGTTTAGCTGCTCACCAATCTAACATAAATTCACACTGAGGAGTGTCCTCTCACTCACAACCATAACCTACTCTTATACACGTTACTTTCCAACCCCTCCTTTTACAACACCCTGCCAAATCTCTCTATCAATCCTCTCAAAATCTCTTCAGATTCGCCACCAGAACCAAATCATCCCGCATATAATAGGTAGGGCACCCTCCAACTCAACTCCATTCTCCACATTCTAACACCATTTCCTGCCATCCCCACCTTCAAATTCTTTCATAACCCCATCCATATACAAATTGTAATAACCAAGGAGACTAACACAACCCTGTCTTACTCCCCTATTAATCCTAAACCAATCATCATTGACACCATTTATTCTTAACAAACGACCCTCGTCATACATACTTTTGAATTCCATTCAGAAGCTAACCACCACCAATATATTCACTCAACACCTTGCCCATAACGCTTCCCTCCTAGTAACTCTATCAACGCCTGTTGCCAATCCATAAAACTAATACAATTTTATTCTTCTTCTCCCTCATTTTCTCAATCATTTGTTTCAATGTCAAGATTTGATCCACACATCCTCTACCACTCCTAAACGCACCTTGTTCTTCACCAATCAGTCCCTCAGTCACTCGACGGGCTCACTCTTTCGACCAAAATAACCAGCATATATCACCTTCCTACAACACTCAATAAACTTCTTATACTTTCTACAGTTCCCCTTTTCTCCCTTACCCTTATACAAGGGTATATTACCGCTCTCCTCCAATCCCCTTGGAACTATACCCTCCATAAACGCTTTAATTACAACAACTTCAAATCAATCACCATCTGGCCTCCGCTCTTGATCATTTCCACTAGTAATTTCATCTATACTGGCAGATTTACCATTCTTCAACTTTCTTCTCATAACCCTACCCATTACCTCCCCTTACCTAATAACCTCATTCCCAAAATACCTATTCCTTCTTGCACATCAAAACCGCACACATCACTAAACCTCATCATTACTGTTTAATATTGTTGCGATTTCGAATGTTTCTTTGCCACAATCCCTCACATCCATTTAATCAATTACGAAAGCACCATCCCTTTCATTATTCTAAGAGATTCCCCTTATTCTCATTCTTAACCTTCGCGCTTCCTTCCAAAGAGCTTCCTATTCCTTTGTATGTCCTATTCATCCTCCTTCCAAACTGTTCATCTACCTCTTGTTTTCTCCTACGTATACACCTTTTTAGTGAATTTCTTTTTTCCTCCTTATTATAATTCCAAGCATCTTTCTTTTTTGATCTTCATCATTTGCTTTTAGTACATTCAATCAAGCTTCTTTTTTACCTTTAACTGCTTTCATCACCTCTTCCATTCCACCACTCACTGTTACATTCTTACTTCCTACTTAAAGCATCCACACACCTCCTTTGCACTACTAACAATTGCTTCCTTCAATTGCCCCCAGATTTGCCCAGATTTGTTCAAAATCAACTTGTTCACATTCAACCGTTTTACTGGCGAGCGCTTAAATACTTATCCTTATTATCTTCCACACTTAACTTCTCACTCTTAATTTACCTAACTTCCTTTCGTATCACTTCCTCTCCATCCAAGCCCCCACTAACTTAATTTTACATAGACCAACAACATGATCCGATAATCCCATTCCCAAACCCTAACTGATTAAACATCCAACACATACTTAAACATCTTCTTCTTCACCAACACTAAATCAATCATACTTTTCACTTCGATACCAATCTCTACCTACACCAACTCTAGTAAACTTATGAATACTCTTGTGTTTAAAGAGTATTACTTACACACATACCTCTCTCTCACAAGAAATCAATCACCTTCCTACCATTCTCGTTTTCTCCCGCCACCCAAAACCACATGTTATACGCATCCTTTTTTGATCACCTATCCAACCATTCAGGTCCCCAAAACTAATCAATCTGAAGCTCCTACTCACCCCATCCAAACATCATTCAGATTATCCAAAAACGAAGCTCTCTTCAACGTTTTCCCCTCAGATGGACGCATACGTCACAACCCACACATACCTTGCCTTTTCAAACTTTAAAAATTAACCATTAGATTCTAGGAACTCACACAATCAAAGTCCACCAATATTGCTTCATACACAGGTCACTCATAAAAATTGCAACTCCTTCTCTTCTCTCGTCATTCTCTCCACACCAGCACGCACACATTTCACATCACACCACTTAATTTCACTTTTTCCTTTCATCTTTGTTTTCAGTCACAGCGAGCAAATCAAATTTGCCCTTTCTAAATACATCCATTCACCTCTCTCCTCTTCTCCTCACATTTATTCCTCTGACATCCCATGTACCCATACGATTCATACAATTTCGCGCGAAAGTTAAGAAAGGTCGTTTACAGGCGATCACGACTCTCCGAGGCCTGCAATTAGCATTCCTGGGCAGAAATAGATGGTAGTAGGCAGCAAACCCAACTACCACCGCCCCTTAGTCGACTTCTACGACACGACACGCAGGACATACGATGTGGGAAATTTTTCTCCCCCGCACACAGGGATATAGTAGTAGGGATGTCTGTAAGGTGTTATCTAGAAGTGGGGTGTGTACTTTAATTATGTGTATATGATCATTATAATCATGTTACTTTTAATTATATATATATATAAATAAATAAATTAAATCTAATTCTTCCAAAATCGATAAATTCCTCAAGCAGTAGTTTTTGATCAATTTTTTGTATATATAAAAAACATTTGTTTTAGTTTTTATTTCTGTTTATCCGAAATCGACGAGCTCCATCACAACAGCTGAGGTTCAATTGGTTTGCAAAATAAAAGTAAAGCCTCGGCAAAAGAGAATTGTGTTCGTGTGACGAAAATTCAGGCAATTAGTAACAGGCAAATCAAGGAGTGCCAAGAAGTCTTTATGGATATTAAGTGTAGTGTTAATGTTTTATATAAAATATCCAAATTTTTAAGTTTCTTCACCTTTAGAGTATTTTGAAGAATGGAGAACTTTTGAAGAGGTATAGGGTATTGAGGTCATAGTGATATCTCTGACAGCTAAATTGCTCTGGTTGAGAGTTGGTGAGATTTAGTTCGAAAGGAAATGACCATGCGTTTGAAAGGCTCGCATCTTTAGTTGTAGGAAAGTTTGACCTACATAGTCGATGTTACAGTTGTCACATTTATATTTGTAAACGATGTTGACCTCAAATTCATGGGGATGCTTTCTTTTATCTTAAAGAAACTGCCAATTGAGTTGTTTTTTAATTAGTTGTTGTTTAGTTACCTCTAATCTGAAAAGTGAAGATCACTTGGAAAGGGGTGTCCAATGCAGGGAGCCGAGCATAACAGGAAGCTTAGGACATCATATTGCAGTAGTTTTTAGGATAAATGTTATGAGAACAGTGTAATAAGTTTATCAAAACAGCGTTAGAGGGGACTTAAAGGCTAAAAACCCTAGAAAATTTTTCAGAGAAGGGGATTTCTTCATGGAAAAACTTCCAATCAGAACAAATAGCTGTGTATGCGGGACTTTAGACCTGCAATTTTATGATTAAAGAGATAGAAATACAGAAATTAGTTCCAAGTAAAGTATTAGTGGGCTTGCGATAAAGAAGTAGCAAGTTCACTAATATTTTACATGGGACTAATTTCTTTAGTTCTATCTCCTTTCACGATACTTCTCACACTTTGATTAGTTTCCTTCAAAGGAATTTTACAATTTTCTTTCTGATTTTAGTTAGACCGTTTTCGTTTTTGTCTTTTGTGTTACGCTCGATAAGAAATGCTCATACAGTTTTAGTAGTAATTTCCTCCTGTTTCAGGGTTCACACTTTCTGGAAAGTCAAGGAAAAAGAATCAGTCAGGGAAGGTCAGGAAGGGTTTTAAGATATGCTGAAAGTCAGGAAATTCCAAAAAAGTCCGGAAATTTTAAAATTTAAAAACATATGAAGAATGATCCATGGAACCAAGTTACATATTTTTGATATATTTTTTTTTCTTTACTGTATAATTGTGGAATAAGAGATGTATTTGATAAGTGAATGAAAAGGATGGGCGAGGAATGGCATTCCATAAATCTACTTCTATCCCGTTTCTTTCTATTTTTAGTTCACTATTACCTACTATTCTTCCTATTCTGTCCGTAGAGGTTGTTCCAAGTTCATCCTTTCGATTGAAGGTGATTGGTATATGGATGAGTTTTAGACTGTATGACTTAATCTGTTTATATCTTTTTCTTTTTTTCATTTTTAGGATTTATGCTTCTTTTATATATATATATATAATATATATATATATATATATATATATATATATATATATATTATAATATATATATAATATAATATGATATATATATATATATATATATAGTATATTATATATATATTTATATATATATATTATATATATATATTAATTTATTAATTATAAATTAAAATAATAAATAAAAAAAAAATTAAATTATATAATATAATATAATATAATATATATATAATATATATATATATATATATATATATTATATATTATAATATATATATATTATAGTTATAATTATATATATATATATATAATAATTATTATATTTATAATATATAATGTATACTATATATATATATATATATATAATATATATATATATATTTATATATATATATATATATATATATGTTTACGACGTTGATTTTGGATTTTGTCAGTTGACAGCCGAAATCTCTCAACACCAACCATTACAAAATGTTTCTGTTCAAACCAAAGATGTATTTCTAAAATGCAAACTGGCTTTTTTTTTAAAATGCTTTCCTTAGAACGTGAATCATTTTTACGAAAGTTCCAAACGTCAGACCCACTTGGTCCATTCCTGTTCACACAAAGATTTACAATGTCTCGTACTAAATATTATGGAAAGATTTCTTAAGTCCAGTAAAATGCCTGCTACACAATAGCTTTTTGTAATTAGATTTTACATGAACAAAGACAATTGCGGATGTAAAAGAATTAATCTTGGTATTATCAAACAAAACTTTCAAAGAAGTCCACTCGAAATGAAGTAATATCCTAAAAACCTTGAATGCCAGACTGTGCTAATCAAAATGACAGAAAAGATATTAGAAAGATTCCTTTGAAGTACAAGCCTGTCCAAGGGCTCTCATCATTGGATCCTAGTTTAAATTTTCATCAGCCAGAACAAGGGAAACAGTTTGCCTTTTATTGCTAGAGGCATTTGTACACACAATAACTGAATCAAGATTCTGTTGCTGATAAAAGCAAAGCAAAACACTCTATCTTTGGCAGCGATAGCTCATTTCTACCCTTGAATTAAAATTCAAAATATTTTTGGATGGTGACTGTCTTTCTAAGAGACTTGATGAATTTTTTTCTTCTATAGTACCTGGGAATCAATGTTATGCGGAATTGTGGCAAATTTTTAAATTAGGACTGATATTTTCCCATGGAAATGCGACAGTGGAAGGAGGGTTTTCTGTAAATAAAGCAATTTTAGTAGAGAATCTGAAAGAACATAGTCTGATTTCTCAAAGAACAGTGCACAATGCTATAAGATCTTATGAAAGTATTCATAAAGTTCCTATCAAAAAATGTTGACCAAATGTAAAGAGTTGCCCATGAGGAATATGAAGAAATCTCAAAGAAAAAAAAATATTTTCCCATACAGGATCAATAAACTTGAAGAGCAGAGAAAGATGTTAAAACAAAGCTTTGACAGAAGAAGACGCTATAAAATCAAAAATTCAGATGCTTGAGAAGAAAAAGTTAACCTAAATCTCCCCATTTAGAACTTTTGTGATCACAGTGGACGTTATTCACCTAGGCTATTAATGTAAGCTTTAAATTTATTTTCTTTTTGTATAAATAAAACTGTTTACTTTTGGAAAAAAAAGTGCGTTGGACGGCTATGGGGAAGGTAAAGATCGATTACTAAAAAAAAAATATTTTTTAAATTCATCCATGATGATACAAAAAAAGTAAATTTTGAATAATTTAATGTATGAACTGAGTAAATAGGCTGCAATAATGATTAATAGATATTTTATACCCCAAAAATAACGAACACGTTGGTCAGGGAAAATTTGCGAATTTGGCCAGGGATAGTCAGGGAAATTTCAAAATTTAAATTTCCAGTGTGAACCCTGTGTTTTAAACGACCCGCGATTTCGTGCCCTTGGTTTACCTTTTGTTTTTAAAAAATTAGAATCAGCTGTTGTGATGGACCGATGGTTTTGGATTAAACATAAATAAAAAAAAAAACATGATTTACAAATAAATAATTGATCAACTTTTGTAATGGAGTTTATCGATTTGGAATAAATTAGATTTAAAGCTGATTTTGCAAAATGAAACATTCATCAATTCAAACGGGCCTACCTTGCCGCCATATTGTATGTTTACGTTTTTGCGTAAGCACTTCCAAAATTCGGCAAGCACAGGAAATAGCAACTTTACAGAATTAAGGAAATTCCTTACATTTGGTAAGCATTTCTTAAGATTTTGCGCTAAATTTGACATAAACGAATGCAAACTCGAGCATTTCTTACGTTTCGCAAGCACAAATGTAAAAACTAAAACTGCTTTATTATTAATATTTTTATTCAAAGTATAAACTTAAAATGTAGACAAATCTGTAAAAAAAAAAACTCCAAATAATTTGGTGATACCATTTTTTTACATTAAATGTTTTTTATTATTAATAATATATATATATTAGGCCATATTATAGGAGTAAAAGTATCGGTACGGTATCGGTATCGTATCGGCAAAAATTTCCGGTATCGGTATCGGCATCGTATCGGTAGTGAAAAAAAAATTGGTGAGTACTTTGGTTATCGGTAATCGGTATCGGACGAAAATTTTGGTATCGGTGGCAACACTATATATATATATATATATATAATATTAATAATATATATATATATATATATATATATAATTATATATATATATATATATATATATATATATATTATATATATATTATATATAATTTATATATATATATATATTAATATATAATATATATTATATATATATATATATATATATATATATTATATATATATAATATATATATATATATATTATATATTTATTATATATATATATATATATATATATATATAATTATATCATATATACTATATAATATATATATATATATATATAAATATATAGTTATCGATAAAAAAGGGGGAAAATCAGTCAAAAATCGCCGTTTTTTTTTTTTTAATGAAATCATGAAAAATCAAAATTTTAAGTTACATCTTTACTTAATAGTTTTTTTTGTGTCGTTTGGAGTTTCTTAATGTTATAGAATAATGAAAATAATAAAATAATCGAAATAAATATTTTAAAATTTTTTTTTTAAAATTCCATTTTCAAAAAATTGAATTCGGGAAAAACCGGTCAGTGGCGTCGGGGAGAAACGGTCATTAAATATTATTACGTCTGTGTTTATCCAAACTAATTTTATTATAATTTAAATGTTAAGTAGATTTTAATAATATTATAGTATTAATTTGGATAGAAAAACACGTCTAAGTTATATTTTATTGACATATTTTCCAAACGTGAATTTTTTTTCCAAAATTATGAATTTTATTTTCATTGTTTTTTGCTAATAAAAATTGAAAAAAAAAGAATTATGACAAAAATTTAAATAATTTCTAATAATAATAATAATATTTACACACTTTAACAATATAAGTACTTTATATTACGAGTAGGCCTACGTATGCTATCATAACACAACTTAAAAAAAAAAATTTTTTTTTTGGCATTTTTGAATGGCTGTATTTCTTAAAACAAGCAAATACCAAAGTCAATATTGCAGGTGAAGGAACATCTATGGTAGTAGAATAATGTGTGAAAATTTCAGATTTTTAGCACTTACCCCATCAGAGATATTAAGGTTCAAAGTTACCGATTTTCCGAAAATTGATTTTTGGACACCCTGTAAATTTTTTTAAAAATATTTACCAAACTTCAAATAAGATTTAAGTTAAACCATACTTTAGTATGTATCATCACACAAAATTTTATATCGTTAAATTACTTCCTTCTTTTAATAATACACCCACGAAAATGGAAATTTCTTCGATTTTTAACACAATTTTTCGGATTCATTTTCATGGTGAAATATTATTTTCCCAAAAAAAAAAAACAGGAAAGGCCAAATGTACCTTAAAGTATCCCTAACAAATCACTCTCTATGAAATTTGGTATAAGAATTACCAATATGGAGATATGACTTAAAATGTTACCTCTATTAAGTGATAAATTTTGCTCCACCTGGTCAAACATTTTGGCTCACCCTGTTACAACCAGAGTAAATCTACAAAAACGAATGGTGGTTTTGAACTTGCCAGGGATAACATTAACGCCATGCAAAATATAAGTTTTCAAAAATTATCGAGCGGCCATCATCGGTACGGAAAAAATGGATTGACCCTATAGTAAAATCAAACAGATTTGTTCTAAGACAGTGGAAACATCCAACACAATAATTAGTCATATACCCAAAAACGACATAAACCAAGCAGACTAGTCTTGAGTAGACAGTAAAGTCTTTGATAGTCAGTGTCTGTAGTTAATAATAATAATAATAATAATAATAATAATAATAATAATAATAATAATAATAATAATATAATAATAATAATAATAATAATAATAATAATAATAATAATAATAATAATAATAATAATAATAATAATAATAATAATAATAATAATAATAATAATAATAATAAAATAATATTTTAAATGATTACACTACCTACGACTTCTTGATCTTGAAGGGCTTCTTGATCGACTTGATGAGTATTTAGACTTTTTTGATTTTTTGTGTTTTCTTTTGCTTGAGCCGTAATTGCTACTACTACTTCTAGATCTGTAATAATAATAATAATAATAATAATAATAATAATAATAATAATAATAATAATAATAATAATAATAATAATAATAATAATAATAATAATAATAATAATAATAATAATAATAATAATAATAATAATAATAATACTAATCATCTTCCTTTTTATTTCCCAAGATTGGGAGTAAGGTGCGTAGCATGCATCGGAAAAGAAAAGCAGTAGAAGAATATGACAAAAGTCGAAAAGAAAGCCCAGCCTTACCGCCCCCTCTGTACCATTAATTAGTGAGAACTCGTAGCAGTCAAAAAAATCCACCCTAGAGCTTCATGGAACTGTGATGGACCCTCACTATGGTAGATCGTCAATGTAAGGGTTCATCCCTTGGCCCAGGTGGGCCACAACCATAATTCCCCTCACAAAACCCCGCCAATTCACTCCTGTTATACACCTTTTTCTCGCCTCTGCCACTGCCAAACTCACTTTTCTCTCCTTCAAACATTCTTTCTGACTCAATCCACTTTTTCTTCGGTCTCCCAGCCGGTCAGTTCCCAACACACTCGCCACAATATATCCGCTTAACCAACCGACTATCATTCATCCTTTCCACATGACCAAACCATCTTTTTTTTTTTTTACAGTTGTCACCACCACTCACGGGCAGAGCCATATTCAAAGAGGGGGTGTTGCACGCCTCAAGTCAACAACTAAAGCAAATTACGCAGATGAGCACAGACGCAGGCTTTGAAGTGGGGGAGATTAAATTCAGCAGGAAACACAGAAGATGGAAGAGAATTCCACAGAACAGATGTGGCAGGAAAGAAGGAAGCACCGCAGCGAACTAGCCTGGAGTTACCTACATCAACACAAAACTCATATGCAGACACAGCACCCCTAGTGCTACGAGAGCGACGTAAAGGTGGAGGTACACGAGTGATAAGCTCCCTCGAGCACCTGCCGCTGCGGTACCTATAGAAAAGAGATAAAGCACCAACATCGCGCAGCAAAGATAGAGGGTCAAGTGAACTGGAAAGTGCAGAACAGACACTGACTATCAAAGACATACTTTCATTTATTCTCTCATTTACCCTTTTCTTCACAGCACACAACTCTCTAATATGTTCATTCCTCAATTTATCAATTCTTCTCACACCTAGCACATCCCTAAGATTGTATATCTGAACACATTGAACTTTAGATCTATATTTATTCCAGACCATAGTCTCACTACTATACAATAACACAGTAACAATACCCTAATGTAAGACCCTAACGCACACTTCAAGACTTAGTCCCTTTAAAACCACCAACGATTTAATTGCACCACCACCTTCCTGCCATTCACAACTTTCCTACTACACTCTGCATCATCCGTTTCCCTTCTCAATCCAACATATACCTCCTAAATATTTAACTCAGACACTTGTTCCGCTGCTCACCATCATCTAACATAAATTCACACTGAGGACTGTCCTCAACTCACAACCCATAACATTATCTTATCCACGTTACTTTCAGCCCCTCTTTTCGCACACCCCTGCAATCTCTTTACCAAATCCTCAAACTCTCTCAGAATTCACCAAACAACCAAATCATCCACATATAATAGGTAGGGCACCCTCACCTTTATCTCCATTCTCCATCATTCTAACACCTTCCCCAGCCACCCCCCCTCAAATTCTTTCATAACCCCATCCTATACAAATTGAATAACCAAGGAGACATAACACACCCTGTCTCACTCCGCTATTAATCCTAAACCAATCACCATTGACACCATTTATTCTTACACACGCTTTTCACTATCGTCATACATTACTTTTTGATTCCATTCAGAAGCCTACCACCAACACCTTATCCACTAACACCTGCCATAAAGCCTTCCATATTAACTCTACATCATACGCCTGTTGCAACCATAAAACCTATAATACAATTTATTCTTCTTCTCCTCATTTTATCAGTCATTTGTTTCAATGTAAAGATTTGATCCACACATCCTCTACCACTTCTAAACGCACCTTGTTCTTCACCAATCAGTCTTTCAGTCACTCGACGCACTCTTTCGAATAAAATACCAGCTTATATGTTCCCTACAACACTCAATAAACTATTTCCCTTTTAATTCCTACAGTTTTCCCTCATCTCCCTTAACCCTTATATAAGGCTTCTTATTACTTGCTTCTCCTCCAACCCCTCGGAACTATACTCTCCATAAACACTTTTATTTACACAACTTCCAAATCCAATCAATCACCATCTCGCTTCCGTTTTTGATCACCCGTAATTTCATCTATACCTGGCAGATTACGCATTCTCAACTTTCTCACCTAAGTACCCATTACCTCCTCCTGCAAAATAATGACTCATCCCAATACCTATTTCGCCTGCTTCTTTGCACCAATCACCCACACACAATTCAACTATATATAATATATATTATATATATATATATATATATATAAAATAATATATTATATATATATATATATAAATATTTATATCATATATATATATATATATATATATTGTAATTTGTGTTGCTTCAAACAGTCCTTCCAATATCAAAAACCAAATCCATGAATCACACATCTACCAACAGAAATAGTTAATTGCTTGCACAAAGGAACGCAATGTTCTGCAAGCTGGAGTAGGCAGGTCCTTTATTTTTTCTCTATTTAAATGTGACAGCCCAGGGCTCACCTCTCTTTTGCCTCCAAATGCTGGGGAAACATTCAAACCCAAGCCCCATCAGATACATCTGCCCCACATGCACCAAACTAATCACAAATAATCAATGATCAATTAAATATTAAAAATGTCACAGATGAATAAACAGAAATAAATGTTCACCCACTAAAAGCCTGCCTCGTCAGAATCGTGCATGGTCATGTTTTATTTGTAACCCCTGGTCAATCACAACTGGTAAATTACACACAAACCACAACTTATAATTTTATAAATAAACATAAATGAAGCAATAAACTCTGAAATACAGATTTTTCTCACCAAACACAATGTAGACCTTTAATCCAAGAAGCACATACCCCTGCAAACACCAACAGGACCCCTTTCTATGGATGACTCCATTTACTCAAACTAACAACCTATCAAACACAAACTAATCACACTAAAAAAAAAAAAAGCGTAACTAATCACAATGCAAATGAACAGAAAACCTTGTAAAAGACCCCAATATCAATATAAAATCTTTCAAAATATTAATTAAAAATTCACTACACAACATAATATATACATAATCCATCCCACTTCATCATATTGCCCCAACAATTACATACAGTACCAAAGTTAGCTCCCTTGAACACAATCGCCAACGTAATCATTGGGGGAGATTTCAATGTCCATCATACAGTCTGGTACCAAGACCCCTTGAATGAACCCAGAGGAACTCTCATACTGGAAGAGCTGGAATCCCTAAACATTTCAAACTGCAAAAAACCTTCAAACATGCCTAGCTTTTTAAGCCAATCAGAACCCTTCTGCCCTTTTCATCTCCATCCTCACATCCAAATTTGACATGGAAAACTGAGGTAGACTTAACATTCAACCATAATATTCCTATTTTAATATGTTACTCAACAAAATAAACTTATTAAAAGAAAACTACTACATTCACAAGCTACAAAAAGAGCAAACTAGGAAAACTTCACACACACTACATTTGACACAGCAGGAAATTACCAACTCTACCTCTCTGAACTCAACTATCCACACCCTCACCCTCACCAAAACTATACACAAAGCATCCAATCTTCACATACCCATAGTAGGTTACAGGAAAAAATACAACCATTCAGTGATGCTAGAAATCCGCAACTTAATTAAACAAAGAAATAAAATATGACAGAACAAAACCCACTCAGCAGAACTCACCACTTGACAAAACTCCCTAAACACACAAATATCATTAATAACAACATGCATCAAGCAAATTCAAAGAATACCTTCAGAAGAACCTAAGCAATCGACATGATAAAAAAAAAAACTTGGAAAGTCATCAAACATCTTCATAACTCAAAACAAACCCCCCCAAACATAAAACACATGGTTAAAGGCCCAAAACAACTCTCTCTCATCAGTAAGACAACACTGCAACATACTACCACAATGATATTCAAACATATCATGCAATCCATCTCACTAAAATAATAGAAAAATTATCAAACAGCTTAGATGGAAACACCTAGAACAAAACCCAACCCCACCATTCACTACACCAGACCCCAAAATAGGAACCAATCACAAAAAAACACTCCAGCTACAGGTTCAGAAACCTGGAACCGACAGCTACCGCTTACCTAACCAAAATATATAAAAATTCCTAGGAACTTATCTTCATCTCCCCCATAATCCAAAAAAAAGCAATTACAACCTAAATAAATTTCAAAAAAAAAAAATAAAGCAAAAGTTTATTTTAACTTATCATGACAATTTGCAAAAATAAGGATCGTTTACTAAATTACTCGTGCTGAGCACGAAAACGATAGCATGCGTGCAGGAACACTTCTTCCTAGGAATTATACCTTGACCATAAAGTCTACAAAAAACTCATCCCACAAAAATATATAAACAATAAAAAAACCAAAATAAAAAAATTACAAACAAATAATATAACTACCAAAGAAGAGAAATTCTATATCTATATCTAAAAAATATCACTAAAAAATAACAAAGTATATAAATTCTTATACTATAGCCTAATAAACTATCAAAATAATATAAAAACATATATACAAATAAAAAAATAATTTAATAAAAAAATTATAAAAATAGATATAATATACTATCATAATAACTAAAATAAAAATTAATATAAAGTCGATCAAATAAGTTTTAATATTTCTCAAATTAAAAAAAAATGTAATATCATATAACTAAAAAATAATAATAATAGATAACTAAATAAATATAAATTAGCAACTTTCTGCATAAAGCAAAATTTAACAACAATAAAATACACGCCAGGTCAAAACAAAAGGGAAGATTAAGACTTTTCGGAACAAAACAAAAAAACAAAAAAAAAAACCAAACTCAAAAAAAAAAAACTCTTAACCTTAACCAAATTAAATAAAATAAAAAACTAGTAAAATATACACATTGATTCATACGGAATCAAGAATAAGAAGAACTAAAAACCTCAATAAAACCACTCAAGAACACAAAAGACAGCCAAGAATTTCAATACCAAAACAATATAAAACAAAGTACACTTAATAACATTCAAAATTCAATGTACAGTTAAAAACCAGACCGCCATACCAAATATGATTAAATTGGAGCGACTGAAAGTAGAGTTAATGGGAGCGAGAATGGCTAAGCTAAAGGACCAAACAGAGACCCGAGAAAACCCTAGAACCCTGAAAACAAAATTGACCAACCCATAAATAAAAGGGGGGAGGGAGACGATATAATATATAATATTCATTTCAAGGAGGCTTAATATTCTGTATTAGGTTTCGGAATCTAGGTTACTAAAAAAAAAGATTATAAGTTAAGTTTTCCACCTCAACTGAAGATTTACATATATTACAGTTCTTAAAATTGTTTATAACAAATGACTCGGCAAATCTCCTGTCGAAAGTGCAATTCTCAGTACCCAAAGACCTAGCACCAGGAATAGTAAAATAGATTTTTATTTAAATTATTTTTATTTTAATTACAAAAAATATTAATTACCCAAGTAAGATTCAAGAAAACGAGAAGTAATATTATTTTTAATAATATTTTTTTATCAAAAATTCTTTATCTAAAAAAAAGAGTAAACTTAAAAAAAACTTATTTATTATTTATTTATATTCTTTATGTAAATAATATGTAAGCCAAAATTGGAGCTGTTATTTTCAAGTACTGCCTTTATATAATTACATATCTTTCCTAAGTCTTACTCGTTATTTATTGGATATCACTCAAAAAATATATAATCCCGAATAGCTTATTATGACGGGTATAAAATGATTAAATCTTTAATATTTCGGGAAACAGCTGCTATGGCAGTACGATATCCCCTTAATAACAGTTATTGACCCAAAATATAGAAAATATTGCCTGTAAAACATTGGAAATTAATTAAGGTGCGCGCAGGTGTGTAAATATATGAATAAAAATTCCATATTGTACTTTTAAGTTGGACCTCTACCCGTTTTGCACACCACCAAAGACCAAATGGTATAAGTCTTAAGTTAATGTGTTAAAATACAAAGTATTTATAATTGCATTTATTGTACCATTGTTTTGTTTTTTGTTTATGTGGAATAATTCTAGAGGCCTATATGATACCCACTAGAATTGAGTAGTAAATAGATTCTACTTTTGGACCCAAATCAATGATTGGGGTTTCCCAATAAACGGCGTTAAGATCCCGATATTTCTACTCAATTTATATATTAGATAATTAAGGTGGATTGACGTAATTGATTTATATTCTTAAATGAAGAAATTTTAAAGACAATAATTTTCGCCATTATAATTCACTTTTTCCTCCCGCATGTTTGGCTGAGTTTCTCTGAAGATTAATATTATAATTATAGGACTATAGGACTTACAAGGTGCTGCAACTAATCTCAGTTCGTCATATCTGACTTCACATTGCAATTTTCCAACTAATTGGGTAATCTGGTCTATAGATATGCGGACCTTAGCCGGATCTGTTGTTGTGGCGCCCCTTGGATACATTTCAGAAGGAGCCTCGAAGAGTAACATCTTCTTTGTGACTCATTCAATTGTAAAATGGGGGCCAGGCCTTTTCGAGTACTGCCTCAAGAACGTTTATAGGGGATGGGAAGAAAACCGGGTCGCCCTCTTAAAACGTAGTTTGAAAAACGTTATTCTTTTTGTTGGGACGTGGATGGCCATAGTGGTTAGGAGCATGCGGTTGTTGTTGAACTCTAGGCAACGCGGAGTAACTGTTCGAATCCCGCTGGAGACGAAGAGTAAATCTTCTGTGAGCCTCATTCATTTAATAGGGGGGCCTGGCCCCCCACTTTTAATGATGAGCCCAGACAGTTTCTCTCTCTGTGTCGTTATATCAGCGGGATTCCGGCAGACGTCTGGACTCCCCGTTGCTGGAGCTTACAACAACCCGGATGTCTGTTCCACTGCTAGGCCAATCCACGTTCCATCCCCAGAAAAAGACGGACTTCAAACGTAGCTTTTTGTAAACGGCACACCCGGCTTCTCATCCCATAAATGCTGAGTACTCAAAGGCCTGGCCCCATTAAAATAAAAGTTATATTAGGAAGTTTGAAATCTCATGAAAGGTGGACTAATCCTCTTGGTAAAGACTTGGAACAGAACCATTGGTTAAGGTATTTTTTTAATACATCATTTCGAATTTTTTCGATGCTTGGGGGATAGAATCATCTTATGTAAAAGCTGAGTTAGTTATATTAATGTTTTAAATCTAGAAAGGCAGACTTTCATTTCTTTTCTCCTTAACTTCTAAAAGTTTCAAATGCTAATTCTAGAATTTTGTTTGAATTAAAATCCCTTATATCATTCATATTGCACAGTATCTAGATTTTCTTTCGCAAAAAGTTTTGAGATAAAATTATAAATATTAAAATATTTGCCACATCTGCATTGTTTGATTTTAAATTTCCAATTGATTGCTTAAAGGAACTTTTGTTTTTAGCATAATTGTAAAACTTTTCAAGGTTAATTTTATCTTCTTATGCAATATTAATTTCATAGTTTTGTTTATAATATCTAATTAGTGGCTTGCAGTTTCGACGACAAGCTATGCAACTATTATTATTTTCCACTGAAGAAGAAGACTTCCAAAGTTTATAAGGTTTCTTCCTGTTACCTAAAGAATCTCTAATTTCATTGTTCCACCATCTTGGCTTCGAATTTGGTAAAATTCTTTTCGTTTAATATGGAACAAAATCATTTTCTTTGTCTCTTTTTTTTGGTTTTTGTATTATATAAATACTTGTAGAAACACATCCCCACATTAAATCTGCATTTCCTGTTAATAATTCACTCCAATCATAGATAGTTAAAAAGAGCTTAAAGCCATAAAAATTTACATTCTTAAAATTTGGAATTTTCAGGCAATTGCTATGTATTTTCATTTCAATATTAATGGTAAATTTACTCATGCTATGGTCCCTTTTACCAATAGGTTTAATAACCTCAAAATTTCTTACCGATTTCAAATGGCTCACTATTAATAAGTCTTGAATATTGTTTATCGAGGAGGTTGGGCAATCCATTATTTTAAAAAAGAAATTATCTCCTATGAATTTTAGTAATCGATTTCCTTACTTATCTGCATGAAGTAAATTATAATTGATATTGGACTGTTAGAGTCTCCTAAATTATTGTATACCCTTCTGAAATTCTGTTCAATCGATATGCAAAGCTCTATCTATTACTAATTGTGAAGACGGTCCAATTATAATATTAAAATCAAATTTACATTCAATTTTTATATTTTGACTTCAAAAATATTAATTTCATAAACATCAAATAGTTCTAGTCGAGTTGTTTGATATATAACTCTTATATAAATCATAAAGCCTCCCCCTTCCTTAACTATTGTTTCTATCTATGAAAAATAACTTAAAACCGTAAATTTGAAATTTCGAAATAAAATCACGATCTTTAAAGTTGTAACATGTTTCCGTAATTGCAAATATATTGTAGTTTTCTATGCAAACAATAGCTTTAAATTAATTTATTTTGTTCCGGATAATTCTTGCGTTAAAATATATATCGCTTTCATTTCACGAATGTTGAACGAGTATTTGGACTTTCCAGGAAAAACTGATTGTTACAGATTATCTTCCCATGTATTTTTGCTACCTCTGGGTCCAAGAGTCAACCTAACCTTGTGTCAGCAACATCATTTAAATGAACACCCATCTTTTCTGAATCATTAATTCAGATCAACTAAACTACCCCAAAAGTTGGCAAAGAGAAGATTTCATCCCTACAAATTTTCTTACCAGTAGTAGTAGTAGTAGTTTAGTAGTAGTAAGTAGTAGTCAATAGCTGTAGTAGTAGTAGTAGATCGCTACAAGTGGTAGTGTAGTAGTAGTAGATAGTAGTCAGTGAAACTGGAAAACAACGTTTATATGTATCTGAATAATATTTTATAAGAAAATATTTAAAAAATTTTATCATTTATTTATAACAAATATTTGAAAGTTTTCCCCACAATCTTAAGTCTATGAAAGTTCAATATTTTATACATTTGAAGCCCAATCTCACGTTTCTCAAAATTCAACACCTAAATTTCGTTAGTCAGTATTGTTATTAATTTGATATTTCGTCTAAGTCATAATTCTAAAGCATCTATTAGGTATGTTTCCAGAAGTAACCCTTTGAATATACGAAACCTGCCACCATCAAATACCAAAAACTGTTTTAATTCGTTTCATATTCTACATTAGAATTTAATTTATTTTGATTGCATATCAAGAGACCAGAGTAAAAGAACTACTCGGAAGCCATCTTTGAAATGATGTTTGTCATTTCGTAACTAATATGTCTTTATAACTTAAATCACAACAGAGCTGACACATTTGGTCGTCTTTCTAGCCTATTTAAATTTAATTAAGTTAATTAAATTTTTTAGTTTAATGAACTATTTTTTTATATAATTTTTTTATCCTTCCTGTAATCTGTATCAGGTACTATAAGTTTTTCCAATATCTCTTCAGAACCAAATCAAGTTTAGCACTTCTGAGTTTGGTGGATTGTACATACCCACCGGAGGAGAATATATATATATATATTATAAATATATATATACTATAGTAATATATATATATAATATACTATATATATATAGTATATATATATATATAAATATTTATTTTATATTATATCAGATATATTTAATTTATATATATAGTATATATATATATATATATTATATATATATATATATTATATTATATAGATAATATATATACTAATGAGTATACATATATATATATAACTATATATGATATATTATATATTATATATATATATTATATTCTAATTATATAATATTAGTATATATAGTATATATTATATATATATATTTATACATATCTATATATATATATATTATATATATATAATATATATATATATATATATATATATATATATATTATTATATATATAGTATATAAAATATATATGGTACTATAACAGTAATATATAATATATATATAGATATATTATATATAATATATAATATATAATATATTATCATATATTATATATCTGTGTATATATAAACTATATATTACTTATATATAGTATATATATATATAGTTATTATATAGATTATATTATATATATATTTATCAATATACTATATAGTACTATATTATTAGTATGATACGGGTATATATAGATATAATTATATATATATATATATATATATTAATAATAATTATATTAATATATATATATATTCTTATATATATTATTTATATATATATATAATATTATATATAATATTTATATTATATATATATATATATTATACTATATATATATATATGATGATTGGAGGAGCTGTTGTTTTAGGTTATCTTTTGCCATCTATTCCTCGCACTTCAAAGGTTTGGCGTGATCGGGATTTTCCGTTGTTATCTTTCGCAATGACTTCAGTACACGTTGAAGACCTAAGTAACAGCACTAATCTAGTTGTGTTCCGCTGTTGAAGTCTTACCCTTACCTCCTTTTGAAAACAATGGTTTTGCGTCTTTCCGGTTTTTAAAACAGCTGTTCTACCATAAAAAAGAGGTTTACAACTAAACGACTTGTTTTTGTTTGGATTTTTTAATAATTTATTAAAAAATCGGCTTAATAATTCACTATAAATTTTCGTTGCATTGAAAAAATAGTTTTAGAGATAGAATTTAAGAGTTATATATATATAGTATGATATGATAAATAAATAATAAGTATATATATATATATATATATATAAGTATATAGTATATTAGTACCATATATAGAGTAGTAGATACTACTATATATATATAATTGCTTGCTTAACTTTATGTCTGTGGAAATCAGTTATGAGGCAAAATCAAGGATAATGAAACGATATCATATACCGATATAATATATATATATTACTATAATATACTAATAATATGATTTATATATATATATATCGTATGTATATATATATATATCATACGTCAATGATTATATATACTATATATATATATATATATTACATATAATTATAATACTAATAGCATATATATATATATATATATATATATATATACTATATTATATATAACTAATATAGTATATATATATCATATATAAGTATATGTATATATATACTAATATATAATGATACATATATATATATTATATAATATATCTTCATATCATATACATATATTTATATCATATATAGTATTATATATAGCTATATAATATTATATAGTATATGAAAATATATAATAGTAGGTATTTTACAACTGACACAATAAATGATGGCAAAGATAATTAAAAGAGTTTAAACATAAATACAAATTGCAAACAGTAATATTAAGCCAATAAGGAGTTCAAAAACTCCGCTTTTCTTTGGGTCTTTTTATTATAGAAAACAAATTGTTTGTATTAAATACTTTAGATTCACTAATAATACATGCCCGACTTAAAGCGGAGCCATTAAACACTGAATATGACCACTTTGGGTCATGTTCCTCGAAGATGAAGGTATCCTTCACTGAGAATTCTCAAATTTCATCCAATGGCGATAGTTGAGCTAATTTGGGAAATGATGTTGATTTTTCTCGTGTCTAGTTTTTATTACGAATTTTTTAATCGCAGTGATGATCGCAGGCCTGAATGAACCTATATATATATATATATATAACTAACTATATATATATATAATATATATAATACTATACTATAGCACTAATATATATATATTTATCATCTATATATATATATATCTATATATATATATCCATATATAGATAGTGGTATATGAGGTCCTATTGTCAGTAATCATTACTATATTGAAATGACTCTTGCTCCATTCTTCTACGATAAACCGATATATATATCTATATTATATATATATTACTATATATATTATATATATATAGTATATATATATTATATATATAATGGATCATATATAGTAGCAGTGATATGTGTTCTCCAGTTGATTTAAACGTACTATCAATTATATTGGTAAGAAATATTTCTTTCAGGTAAGTCATCCAATAACTATAAGTAGCTTGTGGTATGTGGTGGCCATTTGTATTGTCATACTATACCGTACATGGATGAATCTTTCATCCTGTATCTTAACCAGAGAGCTCAATAATAGGCGGAAGTGGGAAGTTATCTGAAGATGTGTATCTGTGAGCCCTTCCTGTAGAGATAGCAGTTGTTGATGTTTAGTGTCGACGAAAATGCCACGTGTAAAAAGAGACTGCATCGCTTGGATTACTGTGTGGACTGATGCTTGGCTCTGTCTTCACCTGGTCTGTACTCGCTCTCTGTTGAATATATGCTCGATATATCTTAAAATTGGTACCTTCAGAAACGGTGAAAACTAGTCACGTTAAGCTAAGGCTAGTAGGGCTGGGATTGACGATGTGACTCTTGTTCACGGTCTTTTACCTGGTCTGCACGGTTGCTAAGTTTTCTTCTTTGATGCTTGGTCTTCTGCTTGGAAACTACTAGTTGTTTGTTTGTCTGCTCTCCCTTATCCAGGGTGACTAGTTAGTCACGCTAGAAAACGTAGTTCGTCGCTGCAAATCCTCTTCTTGTTGGCAATTTTTACCTGATTGGAGATAGTTATCGCTCTCGTTTATATTGGCTGGAACGAGCTCTCTGTTGGGTTTTTAGATTCTGGTAGGCGCTGTGGCTGGTCGGCTTATCTCCTATTGAATAGGCACCCTCTCTCCAATAGGTTTAAGTCGCGTATCTGTTTAGCTTGTCGTTTGGTCAAGTGGTAACCCGCTTGGCATACCGTTCGGGGGCCGGGATCTAATCCTGGTAGTGAGACAATCACCCAGGAGTTATTTTACTCTATTACAATTGAACCATGGGTTTATTGCAGTATTATACAATCGATACAAATTACATCCGACTCTAGAGTGGTCTTCCTTACATGGCGTCCTGTGTTACCTTTGACCTCAAGTGTCCGGGGAGATGCGTGGCTGAGGTAACTATCCTCGCCTGCCATAGGCGGTCCTTATTCTATTGTAATAAGAGCAACAATCTTTCTAGGTTTTAAGTCGCGTATCTTTTTAGCCTACATCGTTTGGCTCACGTGGTAAACGCTTGGCGATTAGGCCGTTCGGCCGTGAGGGTCCGGGTCGTAACTCCTGGTAAGTTGAAGAATCACTCAAGGAGTTATTTTATCTATACAAATTGACCTGCGGTTGACTGTCACAGTCAATAATTATATAGTATACTATATTACGATATATATATTATATATATGTATATTATTATATAAGTTCACCTATATTATAGTATATATATATTATATATATATATATATACCCTCTCTGGTGGGTAAGAATTGGGGGAAAATACAGTGCCAACCCCAAATTAGAGCCCGACATGTCACGATACAGTGCGTTTGAAAGTGAGCAAGTAAAAGGAAGTTAGGAAATATAAATAGGGAATGTGCTCCATACTTTTCCAGGGTAATACATTGAAGATTGAACTTTGCGGTTATGTCTGGGGTAAAAAAAAGTCTGACTGATATATGCTGAGACTGCGTGAAACGATTTGTGGCATGAGTATTTCTTAAAGGAAAGAGTATGCGACTGAAGAGTTCAGAAGTGCGGTGCCTGTTGTAATAGTTGCAATAGCGATAGTATAAAGGTAATGGCACAACTCCTAGATGGACAGAAAGAGACTGGAGATAGCTAACCATTGAAAATTTGATATTGAAAAACTCTAGACTTCACCTTTTCATGGAGAGCTATGTGAATGTAACCACCCAAATGTGTGAGGTATTCTCTGCGCAAGAGCAAACGACACCCCTATAAGGAGCAAGCAGCTTTGCCTTAGTGGTGCTAAGGAAATTTGAAGAAGTCTCAGAATACCCAACCTATTAGAAACTTGAGATAAGAGATAATGTGATCCTTCTAAGAAAGATTGCAAGAATAAAAAAAAGGCACCAGAAATATTAAGGAATGACGAAGGCATCAGTTTTGTATTTCTGAAGAAGATGGTAAAGTTGTGTGAAAGATTATGTCCAGTAGAATTATGAAGGAGATTTTGGGGCATTGAAAGCAACTAGGTTTTCTCTGCCATAATTAGACATTCGACAAAAGGTCAGAGGTTAGTTGCTCTTAATCATACATTACTTTTAAAATTGAGTTTTTTATTAACATTGTGAGGATACATATGATGTTCTCATCTCTCACTTCAGTCCTTAACAATATTTTTATGAAGAATTTTTCAACTTAAATTTCTCCAGAACATTTAAGCAGATTATTAGGTTTGGTTTACGTATGTTGATGACATTTGTGAGATTTTTCGTAGCAATATACAGTACATCAGCATTCCTTTAAAGTTGGTGATGATGATGCTTCCTTGAATAAACCCAGAATTTTAAAATAAGGAAAGGAATTCAGAATTGATATTGAAAATATGACTATGAATTCTTCCGTCACAGATATTCATAATGGCAACTTTTTGTGACCATTCTTTTAATATAGTTTAGTTTTATATCATTATGATATATATATATATATATCTATAATAATATATATAGTTAGATTGAGATTTTAATTATTAATTTTAAATTTGTTTTATTTATATATTATATATATTGGTATATATGTTAGTATATATTATATATATATTATACTATATCATATCATATCTATATATATATAGTAATATACTATTAATATATATATATATAGTATATATATATATTATATCATGTATATATGATGTAAATAATTATGAGGATAATATATAGTATATATTATCATATTATATATTATAATATATATATATATAAATATAATAATATTTAATAGTATATAATATATTATATTTATATATATATATAATATTATTATTACTGTTATATTTATATATATCTATATATATATCATATTAATATAATATATATATACTATATACTATATACTATATGCTAATATATTATCTATATTATATAATATTATACTATATAATATATAATATTACTTTATAGTATATATGTATTATATATATACTATTATATATATACTATATATAATATGATATATATATATTTAGTATATATATTAATATGTATATTATATATATATATATATTATTATATCATATTACTATATATAATATTATATATAGATACTATGTCCCTATGTTACTTATATCTATATTATATAATACTATATATACATTCAGTAGATTAGAGTGTATAAATTAAAAAATGTTAATGAAGAGAAAAAGGAATAAAATAAATATAATAAAATATTGCCTTGATCCTCATTTTTAATGGATTAAAGAGAGGAGAACACACGAAGCCTCCTCCCAATTTTTTCTTACAAAACAAGAGAATGGACAAAGTACCTTTAGGAATCACAAGCGCTCAATAAATAATCGGCCTAAGAGAGAGAAGGAGAAGGGGGAAGAGAGAAGAGAGGTAGGGGAGAGGGAGAGGGAGAGGGAATGAGGGAGAGGGAGAGGGAGAGTGGGATGGAGTGAAAGTGAGAGGGAGAGGAGGGATAGAGTGAGAGTAAATTCTGAATAATAATGACACTCTGAGGAGAGAGAGAAGCAGAGACGAGAGAGAGAGAGAGAGGAGAGACGAGAGGAGAGCGAGAGAGAGTGGAGAGAGGACGAGAGAGAGAGAGAGGTGGGGGAGAAGGGAATGAATCTTGCTAAAAGAAATTCAGATTCTGAGTGTAGTTGTTGTTCCAAGTAAAATAATAAAATCTCTCCTTCCCTTTAACACTTACTGCGCTCACACGAGATGTCCACCTCTCCCATTATATATAATATATTTAATATAATATAATTTTATCAATTAGTATAAATATAGATAGAGAGAGATAGATAATAGAATCTATATACCTATCCTATTATATTTTATTATACAACATATATATATTATTATAATAATTTATTATAATATATAATATAATAATATTATATATATATATAATTAATATATATTATATATATATATTAATATATATATATATGTATATATTTTAATTATATATTATAATATAATAGTATATATATATATATCTATATATATATATTATTATATATATTTATAAATTATTATATATATATCTAATATAGATAATATATATAATATAATATTATATCATATTTGAAATTAGAATTTATACCGTAGTATAATATATTATATTTAACTATAATTATTATATTATTTCTTATATATATTATAATAGTATATATTTATATATATATTGATTATATTATATATTATATAGATTATATATATAATATATATTTATATAATATATATATTATATATATTAATAGTATATAGTGATTATATTATATACGATAACTGCTATGTATAATAGTATATCTAAATATTACTATATTATAATCATAAGTACTATTATGTATGTAAGTATGGTGATATTATATATACTATTATATATATATGATATATATATATATATAATATATATATTATATATATTATATTATTAATGTATCTTATATATATATATTTTAGCAGGATTTTTTTAATTACTTTTTCGGAAAGGTTTGAATAAAAGCATCCTTATTATCCTTTCATTAATCCCCCTTAATGGAAGGTAACACCTCTCCAACACCAATAACGACTCATTATTATATTATTTATTAATATATATATAATACTAGTAATAATTATATTAATATTAATTATAGGGTATATTATATTATATATATATATAGTGAAATTATATATATATTTATATATATTTATATTTATATATAAAAGTGAGTCCTTTATATCTTTCCTTAAGCTCTTGAAGCCTTCTATTACGTATGAAGTAAGAAGAAAATTCAGTAAGAAAACGACTAGGAATGCAGAAATAATTCATTGCGTTTTTTGAAACGAAGATTATATAGATAAGTTCGTTTATTTGAGTCTAATGTAGTTTTCCCTCTTTGAACTCTTCCACTGTATTTAATGAGTATTCTCGAGTCTTCAGGAGTATCATCTAGCTTCTGTTATATTATATATTATTTCACCAAGTTTGATGCGAAATGAAAGTCTTAAAAATTATTTGGTATTTACGATTGGAGTGTTTTAAATATTTGAGAGTCATAGAAGTTATGGTCTGCTCTTAGAGGCTAGTGAGATATAATATAATTTCGAATCTCAAGTATGAACAGGAACTAGCAGTTGTTAGCTTATATCTTTTTTTTTAATTTAATTCATTTTCGCCGCTTTTAATTCAAAATTTTGATAAAATTTTGATTTTTTCAAAATTTCATGGCACTTCAGTGTTCGCCACAGTGATAATAAAATAGTTCTATAGAAGAAATGTCAAAAAAAATGTTTCCTAAGTTATTTAAAGCTACTGTTCACATATTATGCATTTTCTAATACTGCATTTATAACAAAAAAAATTGGCATATCATTTTCGAAAGTCCATTCCAATTCAAGCAAAAAAAAATAAAAAATAAAAATAAAAAATAAGTAAATAGAAAAAAAGCATTCAGGAGAATAATAATTTTTGGTAAAAAAAAAAAAAAAAACACTAGGCGTGATATAGGCAAACTGATTACTTATTTTACACTATAGAATATCAAAGGCAACATAAGGTTATTACATCATAACATATGGCAGGCGCTTGGAAATATGCAGCTCACCTGCTATATTAAATTAGTTACATTGGGGCCATTTTTAGTTGAAGAAGCAGCAGGCATTTCAGAATTATTTCGAATACCGATATATATATATATATATATATATATATATATATATAGTATATATATATATATATAATATTATATATATTATTATATATATATATATGATATATAATAAATAGTATATATATATAAAGTAATATAATATATATAATTTATATATATATATATATATAGTATTATATTATATATAATATATATATATTATAACGAGATTTAACTCGTTTCAAAATATATTACATATATAGTATTATAAGGATAGTTATATATTATATAATAAAATATGGATAAATATATATATCTATATATGATATATATCATATAACGAGTGATATAGTATAATATATATAGTAGTACGGTATACGTTAGAATTAATCCATAATCATATCAGTATACGGAATTAGCTGCTATAACGCGCGTATTAGAGATAACGCGTATACTGAGTATATATATATATATATATATTTATAATATTATATTATATATATATATATAATATATATATATATATTATTATATATATTATAATATATATGTATGTATTTTATATATATATTATATAGCTATATATTATTTATTATATATATAGTAGTATATATTATATTTATATTTTATTATATATATCTATATATATTATATATATATATTATATATCATATATGATAATAACCTATATATATGTAGTCAGTATTATAGGTATATGGCGAACTGAGCATTACCGGTTAAACATAGCGTCGATGTAGCAGTAATCATAGTGATAGGACTATGATAGGATAGGGTATTATATTTGAATATATAAGGGTGTGTAGGGGCAGGCAGTCAAGGTCATCGAAATGAGAGTGATTTTGAAGATGATGGGTAGGTAGATATAAGGTATATGTGTATATATATACATTATTATAGGATTAGTATGTAGGTCCACATGAGGCTTATCAAAAACGTGTGAGATAGGGGCGAAGGTGTGGTGGATGATTAATGAGTGCTGTATGGATGAGTAAGGCGATATTCTATATAGGGGGCATGAAGAGGGGTGGTATTATACATGATCGTGATATGCAGGGATAAACGTTTATGTTAGCCATGTGGTTAGGTGATGAGAGTCAAGAACAGTATGAGTATGTATAGTGAGGTGGAGTGTATGGTGATAGCAATATTATATATATTATTTATACGGTATAATATAATATATATCGATATATAGTAGTATCGAGAGAGTATAGGTATAATATAGATATATATCTTTATGTATATATATATATTATTATACACATATACTATATATATTATATTATATATTATATAGTATATATAGTTTTATATATATATTATATATATTATTATATAGTATATATATCTATAGTATATATAATTATATTATATATAGTAATATAATATAATAATATTACAATATATAATATATTATATAATAGTATAATTTATATTATTATATATATATATATATTAGTATATTATTAGTATAAGCATATATATAGTATAGAGCGGTAGTGTGTGAGTCATATAATATAGTGCGTTGAATCTATGAGGTTGGGGACGAGATGTAATTTAGATAGGCTAGTAAGTAGGTAGGTATAAACTGAGTTGGTGTCTCGACATAGACTGAGGTTGAAGGTAGGCGGGTATACTGTATCGAGGCGACGGGGGTAGCTATGGCGTATTAGTGTGAGTAAAATATGGATATATATTTACGTGTTAGTAGTATATATTATATATATATATATTATTATTGTGATAATAGTAGTATAGTTAATATATTATAGTATGAGTTACATATTGACGTATATACGTTTAGTATCTGATTATATATATAATATAGTGACTATAGATAAAATAGTATATTTATAATATATATAGGGTATATATCTATTATACTACATATATTTGAAATGTATATATAATGATTATACGTAATTTGGACGTTTTAGAACGTTATAATCAACCCAGATATTAATATATTAGTATATATATATATATATGGCGATAGTATCATAAAGTACGATATAGTTCTATAGGAGAATTCCACATGCAATCCTTACAGATAATATATGATATGATATATATGTAATGTTATATATAGATATATGATATTGATGTATGATATACATAACTAGATCACTGTTCGTAATTATGTGATCGATGTATGATATATATTATTATATATTATATATATTATAAGTTTGTATATTATATTATAATTATATATACTATATGTTACACTAAATATGGCAGTTGTAGCTCTAATAGTAATATATAGAGTAATATATATTTATATATAGTATATATTATATAAATTATAGTCAAGAGTTGTCAGATAAGATGTATTTTATAGTATAAGTCTTAGATATATATATATATTTAGTATTCTATATATAATATATAGGTATATATATATATAGGATATATCTTATATATATATATAGTCCTATATATTTATATTTAGTTATAAGTTATATATATAATTATTAAGTATATATATATCTATAGGCTATATATGTAATTTATATAATATATGTATCTGTGATCCCCTTATATATATATATATACTTACTTTATATATAATATAATATAGGTTATTATTGTAGATAATTTTATAATTATATCTATAAATAAGTTATATATCTATAATATATAATATATAGTATATATCATATATATATATCTATATATATACATATATATAATATAACTAATATATATCATATATATAGTATAATTATATATATATAAATATAATATAATAATTTAGTAATATACAAACTAATATATATATTTTTCTTATATATATATATATATACTATTAATATAGTATACATAGTATATATAATATGATATATGATTAGTATATTATATATATATATATTATATATATACTATATATTATTAATATATAATAGTCTATATATTATTAATATATACTATTATATTTTATATATATAATTATATAAGTATACTATATATCTTTATATATATATGATATATATATAGAATATGATATATATATATATAATATACTATGATAGTACTATACATCTATGATTTAAAGCCTTGGAATAATTTGCAACTGGACACTTAAGAATTTAACACTTTATTGCATTAATTAAAAGAAATATTAAGACATATTTGCCGATTTGAGGCGCTGTTAGGATAAGTTAGACAAGGTATTGGGAAAGATATGTAGAAATATTTTTGTAGCCGCCTCATCATATCAACCCCACAGATGTCCTTAACCATATCAATCCACTCCTCCGTACCAGTTTACAGTTGGACGCCTTCAATATTCATCCCGGGTTTGTCGATACACTAGTCACTGGAAATGATATCATCTCAATTTACATTATAGAAAATGCATCTAGCCCTCAATTATTCAATTGGGCATATACATCAACCAATGACAATTAGCCTTTTCTTTCAAGTTTTTTCTCGTGCTACTCAAGCTATGTTCGCCCTCATACATGTTTCTTTCGACGATATTAATATACTATAGCACTTTTAAATCTTGTATTTACCGATAGTTTCATTTCTAGCAGAGCACTAAAAAACAAAAAACAAGTAAAACACTCCAAATAAGGAGAAAAGCTGTTTTCTCTTTTTTGCTCACTCCGAATAAACCTATACTTTCAATTAAAAAAATACTACAAAAATATTTATTTGGTATCACCTCTAACATATTACCTTAAAAATTAAACCTCCAAAGGCGGAAAAATTCCCTAAGTGAGGTCCATCACATTCCATGTATTTGCACATTACCACATCGGAGAATTCAGTGATTGGAAAAGAAGAAAATATCAAACATACCTATGATCTGGAATGTTGACTCAAACTCAGGCTAGCCCACCACAGAGATCTCTTCTCATCATTCAATAAAGCTCCATTTGTGACCAATATTATCTACAGGAGCAGTAAATCGTGGAGTCTTTTGTATTTATAATATGGAGAAATTAAAACAGCTATCCTGGTAAGGAGCTGAGGATTTAATCTCATGATACTCAAATTCTCAACTTTATAACAGACGGAAGAACTAAACACTATTGGGATTTCCATCCTGCGAACTTCATCATAAGTAATTTGTCATAACTGAAGAGCACCTCGCGTGTCGAGGTGAACAGCTAGTTATTATGTATATTTTGTAGAGTTTTTAATATTTTAATATGCAATTAAGTGTAAGATTTCTAATGTCAGTTTAATATTCCAAGGGCTTAATATTCCAATAATATAACACTTACGTTTGCAGTATTCATAAACTATATATATATATATAATATAATCTATAATATATATATTATAGATAATATATATATTTATATATTATATATATGTATATATAGTCTAATAATATATATATATATACTATATTAATATTTCTATATGATATATATAGGTATATATGAGCCTTAACTCTTTATATAGAGGATGGAAACATCGCATCCGCAGATGTGGCAAAATTAGAGATCCACATATCACATCGTATCGCAAAATATCTACTTATAATTATATTAATTATAGTATATATGAGTATATATGATTATATATAATACTATATAATATATATTTAGTATCTCTTATATTATATATATATATGTATATATTTTTATATATAATATATCATTATTATAGATATAGTATATATATTATAGTATATATATATATTATATATTATATAGTATTATATATTGATCTATATATATATGACTTTATATATATATAAAATTAATAAATATGAATAATTTAAGATATTAGTATCATAATATATATAGATTATTATATATATATATATATTATTCTAATATAAGTATTCATATATATATAATATATATATAATATAACTATTATAATTATATATATTCTATATATTATATAGTAGTTATATATAATCATTCTACTGTGTAGATATATATATTTTAGTATTTATATTATAAATATATTATATATAATATATATATAGATATATTTATATATTAATATTCTTATATATATATATATGTACCTATACTAATATATAATTATATATATAAGTATTATATATACATATCTAGGGCCTATATATATACTATCTATATTTGATATATATTTATATATTTATATAT
>JABUQX010035779.1:37500-39339 GCA_015478945.1 Trachelipus rathkii | reverse complement strand
GAGAATCTATTATGTTGTGTTTTTCTCCAAGACAATCCAAAGGTGTGAGTCGGGACTACACCAATTGCTCAAAATTATAAATAAAGAATTTTGCTGGCGAGTTCCCCACAGTTTTTTCATCACCACAAGAGAAAAACCATTGCCTGTGGTATTTAAAAGGTGGTTTATACGAAGTATTCTAATTTGGAATTTTATGGTAGATATCGAAGAGTTTAGAGTTAACACTAAAGTTTTCAAAGACATAAATACTCAGCACAGACGAATTTAGCAGCAGGTTACCAAGAGAATCGAACACACAGACGTCATATTGGTCAGAAAATATTTCGAGAGTGGGGAAAAAACTAAAAAACATTTAACACCGGAAAACAAACCAGCTGTGGCTTGAGTGCAATACCGCATCACATCCGATATTTATTATCGAAAACTTAGAAGAGACGAGAGGAGAAGAGAGGACGTACGAGAGAGAGACGAGAGGAGAGAGATACAAGAGGCGAGAGAGAGAGAGATGAGAGAGGAGAGAGACGAGAGAGAGAGAGAACCTTAGGTTTGGTTAAGAATATGAAGTGAAGCTACATTCGAGTTAAAATTTGAAAAAATAAACCTCAAATTTTTAAATTAATAACAAATTAAAACTTAAAAAAAAAGAAAAAAAATTTAAATTTAAATTTAAATTTAGATCTCATCTTCCTCCTTCTAATAAGCGATTCGCATTAACTTACAATTTGCTAAAAACAAATTCTTATAAGATGCTATATGCGTACGTAATTCCGGTAGCACATATCCACCACCCCCGCACGAACCACGCGACACTAACATCCTACCACCACAACCCACCCCTCGGCCCAACCACCCACGCACCTCGTGAAAATTATGATAAGTTAAAAATGGACCTTACTGACATCATCTGTACTGTCCTATGCAAGATCAATATACTTCGAGATACTTTATTTCAAAAAGCTCAAATGAAGTAACGCTATATAATATCATAATTGACGGTACTGATGGGCAAAAAAATATGCTTCTACCTACCCAAAATTCGGTGCACTTTCAATTTTTATGAAATACAAAAAATACACGCACACACACACACACACACACACACACACACACACACATATATTATAATATATATATAATATAACTATAATATATATTATACTAACTATATACCTAATATATATATATATATAATATAATATAACTATATATAGTATATATATATATATATATTACTATTATACTATATATATATACTATATAATAAATATATTATACAAAATATATACCTATATATAATATACATATATATAGTAATATATATAGATACCTATATATATATATATAATATATATTAATATATATAATATATATATATATAATATATTAATATATATATATATTATATATATATATAATATATACATATATACATATATAATAGTATATATATTATATATATAATAGATCTATATATATATATATATATAGGTATACTATATTATATATATTATACTATATAGATATTTATATATATATATATCATAATTTAATTTCAATCTAAATAAGATATAAATGCACCTGATTGCATTAACAAATACAAAAATAAAATATATTATATATATATATATAATAGATAATATATAATATATATATGTATATTATATATATATACTATATATATATATAGTATATATATAATATTATATTATATATATATATATAGCGGCCCTATATTATATATATATATATACTATATAATATATAATATATATAATAACTTTATATATATATATATTATATATACTACTATATATACTATATATATATATAAATACGGCG
>JABUQX010035779.1:15000-17500 GCA_015478945.1 Trachelipus rathkii | reverse complement strand
CTTGAAACAGGTATATCTTGAATGCATAAATTGCCTTTGTCATCCACCTAGCATGACTTACGGCTCCTGGTATACGAAACGATATCCCATTCTTCGGAATGCAGCCAATAAATATCATCGTTAACTCCAGCAATTCTCGGTAAACATCTCGCTGTTGTTTCTGTGTAAAAAGGTGGTGCTCAAGAAATCCAAGAATGGTAGGGTGGACATCATGAAGCATTTTCATTGCTACCAGTTATGTAAACGTTCTTGTCTAGTTTCGTCCAGGTTTCTCAAATCTTTTGAAAAGCTCCATGTTTGGATCAGAAGTTGCACCCATCAGTGAATAGAAACAGTTTCTCAAAACTAACTCAAAAATGTGATGACGCCTAGAAAGGTACAATAGGTCACGATTGAATAATTTTTCTAGATTTGGACAGGCACCATTTACTCGACCTGTGTTGCTTGCTGTCGTATCACAGCAAAGTGCCTGAATTTTGTCGGTTATACCCCACTTCTTCACTGCTTGGTAAACAGACATGGCTTGCTCTTCTCCTGAAGATGTTGGGATTTCAGGGACTCCCAACAATTGCTCCTTGCCTTGAAAAGTTACTATTATTGCCAGTCTATCAACCTTTTCAACACCTGTGAGTGCTGGGAGCAGCTTTCCATCCTAGTGCAACACTAATTCTTGGCAGTCGTTTAGGTTAAATTTCTGCTTAATTTATGTGTGTCTCGCTTCTCTAAATTTTTTTCTAAGGCGTTGAAAAGAAGTGCGATTTATTACCAGGTTTTCAGTATCACGCCCGAAAGCTTCTGCAGCAGCCATTAATATGTAAACCCCATTTCTACCAGGTTTTCAGTATCACGCCCGACGGATTCCGCAGCAGCCATTAATATATAAAAACCAATCATTGTCTCTCAGTGATTATGTACCTATCAAAAACCTCAGCGAGAAGGGGAGTAAAAAATTACAGTGTACCTCGAGTTGTTGAAACTGCTGCTGCTGCTGTGGTTGTTGCTGTTGCTGATATTTGCTGAACGATAACAGAGGAATTTTTGTAGTTGTCACCACCATCACTGCTTTGACTGCTTGATGTTGAATCATCAGTTTTTGATGTAGCAAGCTGATGAGTAGCAAAATGTTGTTCCATTTCTTCATAGGTCCTTTATTTCCTGGCAGTTTCCATTGTAGAGAGTTTCAGTGCTTTTTCTTCCTTGTGTTTAATTTTTGATCTGAATCAACCATGGAGCCCGGTAGTCCTTTTTGGCACTGAAACATTAAGAAATTCTTATCCTCTTCATTTTTCATCTGTCCCAAAGCATCTGAATGAGCTATGTCAAAGAGATCGTCCATAATTTCCAAAAAAAAAAAAAATTTCTTTCTTTTTCTTTGCCTGCAGTTCTAGTCAAATTTTTCTGTAAACGTTTCCATTCATCATAAAGTTTTAGTAACTTATCAACGCAGTAGTTAGTTCTTCTTGTAGGAATTCGTGCTTTTTGCCAAAAAAATGCAAACTTCTTGGATCACCAATGCTGCACTTTCTTTGTTGATATATTTACAACTCTTATATTGTAGAAAAAAACGCTTAAAACTTGCCTGTTCGAAGATAGTTTGGCTTCGACGATTTGAATGTAAATGTAGCTAACAAGATGGACATAAAAATCTTTTCTTAACTTGTGTGACGAACTACCTGAAGAAGTTGATGCCATTTTACAAGTCTAGGAAGAACACATCACAAAAGTCACTTTACACCAGCAGCACAAACAGTTCTGAAACAATAATTGAAAGATCATTCATCAAAGACGTCTAATTTTGGTTACACATTAATAAAGGTAAACGAAGCGCAATGACATATAAACAAAGAGATAATTATATAATAGTTTATCTAATAATCAAAGGTTTATTTCTAATAATATAATAATAATATAATAATAAATAATAATAATAAAAATATATTTGAAACATTTTATATAATAAAAATTATATCATATAATAAATACTAAAAAAAATAATAATAAATAATAATAAATAATAATAATAATAATAATAATAGTAAAGTTTTATAATAATAGTAATAAGTTTAATCTATAAAATTAATGAAAAATCCGCATAACATTAATTTACATGCGAAACAATGGTGATTTTTTGGGATATTAAACTTAGCAATAGCAAGTCCAACATGCTATAGGAAAAAAATTCGCATCGCTAAATTAACATTAGTTGAAAACTCGCTAATTATATTTCCTATTACCGAGTTGTGTTTACAAGTGGACTTGCAAATATTAAAAAAACAAAGAAAAAATTTATATTTTTATCAATATAAATGAACTTTCCGATGAAAATTTCAAAAACTTAATGGTCGATGAGGTTCGCCTGGCAGTTGTCCGATTGAACTAAAATTTTGCCACAGTAATCTTTTTTGTTTTTTTTTTTGGATTGAAAAGTGGGGTTGGTTAGCTAAAAACTTTTAAGAGTTTAAAATAGGGCCACCCTAATAATATATATATATATATATAT
>JABUQX010035779.1:0-2500 GCA_015478945.1 Trachelipus rathkii | reverse complement strand
ACCTTGTATAGCTGTAGTAACTGAGAAGAGGAAAAAAATGTCTCGCAGTCTAAAGAATTTCCAGTTTCTTTGAGGCCACCCTAGCAACCGTTGTTATGTGAGGTTTCAAGACATTTTTTGTTTATGTTAAGGCCAAGGATGTTTATATTGTCAACAGGAGAGAAGAACCGTCGAAAGAGATAGGAAAGTTAGAAGGTGTTTTAGAGAGGGAGATTTGTAGAAGTTGAGTTTTTAAAGAATTAAATTTCATAAGGTTGAGACGACCCCACCCGGAAATCCTATCCAGATCAGCGAGAATAGAATCGGAAAGATTAAGACGAGAGGCAATTCTAGAAGTAAAAGAGGGAGCAGAATTGAAATGAGTTAAAGAATGAAGGGTCGAGTCATCGGCATATGAGTGGATAGAGTTAGATGTGCAGGTGAGAAGATCATTAATGAAAAGTAAGAATAAAGTAGGAGATAAGACAGAACCCTGAGGAACACCACTATTGACAGAAAAAGAAGAAGAAGTCGCTCCGTCAACCACAGCCGATATTGAGCGACTTGAAAGAAAGCTAGACATAAGTAAGCAAAGAGAAGGAGGAAACCCAAAGGAGGGGAGCTTGGAGAGCAGTGACGCGTGCCATACCCGGTCAAATGCTTTGGATATGTCAAGCGCCACCACGCAAGTCTCCCCGTAGTTCCTAAGGGCGGAAAACCATAAATCGGTTAAATAAGAAAGTATATCACCAGTTGACCTCGAACGCCGAAAGCCGTACTGGCGATCGGAAAGAAGAGAATGAGATTCCAGATGGTCTAAGAAGTGAGAGTAGTAGGGGGGTCATATTGGACCACGAAAAACCCACCCAAAAACCCACCCGAAAAACCCACCCGAAAAACTCAAAAACCCACCTGACCTTGACTGACCTTGAACTTTTTTTTAGCCCAAATTTTTACCTGACCTTGACCTTTTTTGGCCTTGACCTTTTTTCGACCACCCCCTTTGATCTTCCATGGGTCATTTTTGGCCCACGGTATTTTTTGGCAACCCTAATTTTTTGGCAACCCTAATTTTTTGGCAACCCTAATTTTTTGGCACCCCTAATTTTTGCAACCCTTCGAAGAAGGGTTGCGCCAGACGGAGGCGAAGCCTCCGTCGTACGTATTGCCCCCCCTAATTTTTTCGACCATGGGTCAATTTTGACCCACGGTGATTTTTGATCTGTCTTTAGGGGCTTAGCCCTTTTTTGATGTCTTAACCTTGTTGTTTCGAACTGCCGCATCCGTAGTAAAGTGAACCGCAAGCCCGCTCGCGTTTCTGGCCGCGTTTCTGCCGCCGCGTTTCCCATCCCACCTGAACCGTAGGTTCACATCCGCACGCCTTGTGTCCCATCCTCCTTTGTATACCGTCCCACCATACCCGTCCCGCCACCCATCTGCACACACACACACACCACACACACACACACGCTCACACACACACACACACACACACACACACACACACCTGCGCCCACGTGGTCATGCCACGATTTTCCACCGTCCCTTACTACCTCAAGCCTTATCGTCTTCACCGCTTCGCGTTCTATCCGTTCATAAATCAAAATATATAGCCGCCGAAAGGATACGAATACCCACCTCCAAGGCAAATCACTGACCTTTTACCCACACGTCCAGCGATATGATTTAGGAGAATATATAATTTAATTTTCAGGTATAGATTAGAATTGAGAATCGAAGTTTAATAATAATAATAATAATAATAATAATAATAATAATAATAATAATAATAATAATAATAATAATAATAATAATAATAATAATAATAATAATAATAATATATATATATATATATATATATATATATATATATATATATATATATATATATATATATATATATATATATATATATATATATATATATATATATATATATATATATATATATATATATATAGAGAGAGAGAGAGAGAGAGAGAGAGAGAGAGAGATTTTGTCTGCGTGCGCAGCATTTCGATGCATTTTCTTGCTATTAATGCTCCACATGATTAATACCGAATTTAATAATAATAATAATAATAATAATAATAATAATAATACACACACACACACACACACACACACACACACACACACAAATAATAATTAATTATATATATATATATATATATATGAAAGTATATATATATATATATATATATATATATAGTATAGTTATAGTATATATATATATATATATATATATATATATATATATATATATATATATATATATATATGCAGGAGGTAGAATTCAAGTAATTAAGATTCACGCGGTCAATTTATATTGTACCACGTGGACAGATGGTAATATATATATATATATATATATATATATATATATATATATATATATATATATATATATATATATATATATATATATATAAGGTTGAAGTGGCGCAATGAAAACGAAAGTTTCATATACGATAAATGCGAAAACGGTTAAACACCCAAATCTGAACTGAACGAAGTACCG
>JABUQX010035778.1:27500-32860 GCA_015478945.1 Trachelipus rathkii | reverse complement strand
AGAGAGATATTTAAAAAAAAAATGAGTAAGGCACACTGTAGAAATTGAAAATTTTTTAAAATATATATATAATATATATAATTATTATTAATATATATATCATATATATATATATAAATATTCGGATAAATTTTTTGGCGTGATTATCGGTTTTAGCAATTATCGAATTACTTTAGATATATTTTTTTTTTTTTTAAATATTGATTACCCTTGGGAACAATTTGTAACCTTTTTTTGTTGATTTTGTTTTTTCAGCTGTTTTAGGGTTAAATATGCATGCTGATTTCAAATCTGTAGTTACTTTTCTTTTAGTATGTCAGGTTTTTTCTCTACATTCTGTGAATGTGAACCACTCTCTGTGATATATATATATATATTATATATATTATATATTTATATATATATATTATTATTATATATATATATATATATATATATATATATATAATAATATTATAATATATATATATATATATATTACATATATATATATATATATATATAATATATATATATTATATATTATATATATATATTAATATAATATATATTATATATATATATATATATATATATAATTAATATATTTTATATATATGACTGGTGAATGACGTCATATTAGGAGACCAGCGAGAGGTGCATATTTGTCGAGACTAGTTCAGTTACGCCTGAGATACTGTAGTGGGAGGTTGTGTGCCGCTGTGATATAGTGTAGCGCATTCCGACATTGAGTCCGAGTTCTTGTTTGTACACAAGGTTACCGTGTTTAGTTTTTATTTATATAATAACTGAAACCTTTCCTTATGTCTGCCTCTGCTAGTTCGCGTCGTAAGTGCTTAAACAGCCCCGATTCATTTTGCTATATATGTGGCAGTTTTACCATTCCCAGTCAAAGGACAAACATCAGTACATTTGTTAGGCAAGCTTATTTTGCATATTTTAAAGTGAAGATTGGTGATCAAGATAAATCATTGGCCCCACACAAAGTGTGCAAGCAGTGTGTCGAGAGTTTACGGATGTGGACGAAGGGAAAACGTGATAAATTTCCATTTGGTATACCTATGATTTGGCGAGAGCCCAGAGATCACTCAAGTGATTGTTACTTTTGTATAGTAAAAACGTCAGGATATAACAAGAAAAACAAATGTAAAATAGAGTATCCTAGTTTACCATCAGCTATACGCCCAGTGCCTCATTCAGCTGAGATCCCAGTGCCAGTTTTCAAAGAATTACCCACTTTGGAAATACAGGAATACGGGTCTGATGAACATTCAAAGTGACCCCAACGACGATAATTTTGAAATTGAAGATGATTCCGTTCGTAAGGGATTTGACCAGCTTGAGTTGAATGATTTGGCACGAGATTTGGGACTATCCAAAAAAAAGCTTCAGAGCTGTTAGCATCAAGACTGCCCGAGAAAAACTTGCTTGAAAAGGAGCTAAGGTATCCTACTTTCGATCAAGAGAAAGTGCGTTTCTGCAATACTTTCGAAGTGATGATGGATTTGTGTATTGCCATAACGTACGTGGTTTAATTGAAGAGTTGGGAATTTCAGCCTATAACGCAACTGAATGGCGATTGTTCATCGATAGTTCAAAGCGGAGCTTGAAGTGTGTCCTCCTCCACAATGAAAATTTATTTGGTTCAGTCCCAATAGGCCAATCAGTTTTGCAATATCACATGCACCAATGGATCATCTGTGTTGACCTTAAAATGGTCTGCTTCCTCCTTGGCCAGCAACGCGGATACACCAAGTATCCATGTTTTTTGTGTATGTGGGACAGCAGAGCTCGTGCAGTCGAATTGGCCCCCAAGATCTGACCTGAAGCCTGGTGATCCAAACATTCTACATCAGCCCCTTGTCGACAGAAAGAACATAATATTTCCACCTCTGCATATAAAACTCAGTCTCATGAAACAATTTGTTAAAGCTTTGCCAACTGAAGGAGACTGTTTCAAGTATCTCATTTCGGCATTTCCTAGCCTGTCATTTGAAAAGATAAAGGCCGGTGTGTTTGATGGTCCACAGATTCGGCAGCTCCTTAAAGATGAACATTTCATGGGAACAATGACAGAACTTCAAAAGAATGCTTGGTTGGCATTCAGAAACATTGTCAAAGACTTTTTTTGGAAACACCCGAGCACAGAATTACACCGAAATTGTCCAGCAACTCTTGGAGAGCTTCAAAATGCTTGGTTGCAACATGAGCATCAAATTGCATTTTTTACATAGCCATCTTGCTAACTTCCCGAAAAATCTTGGTGCAGTCAGTGATGAGCAGGGTGAGCGATTCCACCAAGATTTGAAGGTGATGGAGGCATGGTATCAAGGTAAATGGAATGTACATATGATGGCCGACTATTGTTGGAGCATCAAGCGAGAATGTCCACAGATTAAACACTCCAAGAAAAGCTGTAAGCGAAAATTTTTACCTTAATATTATGTTTACCGATCGAAATTTAACTTCCAGTAACTATATGTAACTTTTGTATGAATAAAACTATTTTGTGAACAGTATATTTGGTAAGTTTTTCCCTTTATCTTCCTTTATATGCACATTTTGTATGATATTTGAGACAAAAAGAGGGTATACTGTAGCTTAAAAAGTTTACGTGATATTCAAAAACTGAGGTTATTTTCGTATTCAGAGGCCAAAGGTTAGTCAAAAACAAGTCACAGATCTAAGACAACGAAATGACTGTTCCCCAGTGATTATAGATACATTGATAGTTATTTGACTATTGGGCATCCCGTTTACAAGTTTGCAGACAAAATCAGAAGTGTACGTGAGAAAATTTGTATTAGCCTTGCTGTGAATGTTTTTGTATTTGTATTAGACCTGCTGTGTATATTTCTGTATTTGTATTAGACCTGCTGTTTATTTTTCTGTCATTACGAGATTCGGAAGGTTGTAGATAATATTATCTTTTATTTTCTAATACTTTTTCTGTTGTTTTTTTTTATTTTGTTTTCTTCTCATATTTTAATGAAAATAAGGTAATAATGTAGTTCCGTTCCTGCCTTAGTTTTATACTTTATTGCATACTATTCTATCATATAAATTTATAAAATAAGGGAAATTCAAAATATATTCTAGTAAATTTATAACCAAAGAGGAAAGAATTTTTGCTTTTTTATGTACTGAAAAGTTTATTTAATAATTTTAATAATGTAATCTAGTTATTATCTTCTACTCAATAAAATTTAAAGATATATTCATTTGTACTTTTGTATTAAATTTTAAAAATTAATTTTTCCCTTCTCATTTATTTCAAATATTTGAAAGATATATCAGTAAAAATCTTGAATAAAATTCAACAAAGCTCACTAATAATGAAACATAATATAGTTGTTATTATTACATATTAATAAGATTTTTTAAAAAAACAATTATAGGAATCTTTGCAAATTTGTCGAAAATAATAGCTAAAATTTTTAAAAAAAAAAAAACACTTGCAGCTGGTCTTTTTTGGGTTTTATTATGTGGGTTTTTTGTTTTGTTTTTTGGGGGTGGTTTTTTTTGGGCAGGTTTTTTCATGCCACCCTGATATATAATATTTATATATATAATATTATATACTATCTATATATACTAATAATATATATATATATATTTATATATATAATATATTATATATATAATTATATATATACTACTAGTATATATATATATATAATATATAATATATAAATTATTATTAGTTCAGTGGTAGAGCACTCGCTTGGCAAGCGAGAGGGCCCAGGTTCGAGACTGGGTTGGAGCGAAGAATGAGTTTATTCCTCTATTACTCTAGCTTCGTCCCACTCAGACGTTTATGGTACTTGGTCGTCTGCTAATGGGAAAACTCCGGCTACCGCGATAGGCCTGGCCAGCCAGCGGATTTTGCCGTTAGGCCCAAGTTACCCAAGGACCTTTCTCGTTGGGTCCACTTGACAGGGCGTTAGTCCTACCGGGGGGGTTGGTGAGTTTTATTATATAATATATATTATATATATATATATATATATATATATACTATATATATATACTTATATATATATATATATATAATATATCATATATAAATATATATATATATAATATAAAGCGTCTTTTTGGAAACTGGATGGCCTAAGTGCAGTGCTTCCCACACCATTTTTTCTTCTGTAAACCCCTTGATTAGGCTTTTCAATGTATATAGTACACTTTTAACCATAACCCACACACCCATCCTTCACGCCAAAAAAATTATTTTTTTTTTTTTAGGTAGTTATGTTCTTAGAGTTAGCTAAATAATCAAAAGACTCAAATTAAGGACATTTATAGGCTTTTATATTTTTTATTTTAACATTTTAAAATTTTTCAATTTTTTATAATAGCAGTCTAACATCAAAACTAATAACAACAGCATTGAAATAATTTGTAACCACATTAACTTATGATAAAAGTTCATAATAATTTCCATCTTGATATAAAAGTCTTCGAACATGGCTCATAATAATTTCAATTGGTGTTTTCCGCCATTACCAATATTATTTTCAGGTACTCTCAACGGGTCTGCCGAGTACCACCAGGGGTACGCGTACCCCAGGTTGGGAAACGCTGGCCTAGTGGATAGAGCTCCCTAACTGTTTTACTCAGCGACGCGGAGTCCAGTGTTCGAATCCCACTGATGGAGAGTGAAAATCTCTTTGACGTCACTATCATATATATATATATATATATATATATATAATATATATTATATATATATATATATATATATATATATATTATATATATTATATATATATATATATATATATAATGATAAACATCCACAAACACCACAAAAAAAACACTTGCAGCTGGGCTTTTTTGGGTTTTATTATGTGGGCTTTTTTTAGTTTTTTTTGGGTGTTTTTTTTTGGCCAGGTCATTTCATGCACCCTGATATATCTATAAGCTGTATATATATATTTTTTTTAATATATATAATATATATATATATATATATATATATATTTTATATATATAATAATATATATTATATATATATATGCAGATAAACACCAACAGCTCATGGACTGAGCCCTAATCAAGGAGGGTATGTACACATTTAACGTCTGAGCAGGACAAATCCAAGAACAAGAGAAGAATAGCTCACTTTCTCCCGACCCGACCAGTTGCTAACATGGGACCTCGCTTTGTTTGAACAAGTGCCCTAACACTGAGCTATCGGGTCTTTTAATCTAAAACAAATATAAATAAAAAAATCATAAAATATATACATATAATTAAAGTACATAACACATAATAACCACTTAAATCTATGTAACCTGTCCTAACTTATTATTATTATTATTATTATTATTATTATTATTAATAATATATTATTA
>JABUQX010035778.1:20000-25000 GCA_015478945.1 Trachelipus rathkii | reverse complement strand
TTAGGGTTTAAATTTAATGGTATTACATCGGAGACAGAAGCTGTAGAGGCGCTGATTTTTTCGTCATCACTAATCTCATGTGACTTTGTTAACTCAAATTATTATGAACTTCATGCTGTGAGATCATGAATCATCATTGCACAGTTGAGTCGAGTCCCATGTAGGAACCGACGCGGGGCCCCGGCCCCGGCCGGCCCGGCCAAAAAATCAGGCAAAACCGGGGTTTTCTACCGGGGTAAATTCTATGAGTCGAGTCCCATGTAGGAACCGACCGGGGCCCCGGCCCCGGCCCCGGCCCCGGCCCCGGCCCCGGCCCCGGCCCCGCCCCGGCCCCCCGGCCGCGGCCCCGGCCCCGGCCCCGGCCCCGGCCACCCCCGGCCATCCCCGGCCAAAAATCAGGCAAAACCGGAGTTTTCTACCGGGGTAAATTCTATACGCAAAAAATAACTTTAAAGGACCTAAATTTCGATCCTTTATCATTTTTTTGTTTGTTATTTACTATGATTTCAAATTAAAATTGAGGCCAAAATATAATTCTTTGGGAATTTGAAAATATTCGAAATTTGATAATTCAGACAAAATCGGAAAAGAAATAAATAATAATTGTTAAAATATTAATTGTATTTATTATTTAAAGTAAATATCTTCAAGAAAATCAAATATTTTCTGAAATCTCAATTTCAAAATTTATTTATTTAATTGAATTAATATATATATAATATATATATATATATATATAATATATTTATATATATATATATTTATATTATATATATATATATATATATATATATATAATATTATATATATATATATATATAATATATATATATATATATATGTTATATAATATATATATATATATATATATATATATATTATATATTTTATATATATATATATATTATATATTATATATTATATATATATATATATATTATTATATACTATATATATATATATATATATATATTATATATATTAATTTTAATACTTTACTGATTTCTAGAACATCAAATTATTTTTCTTAAAAATTTCTTTCTAAAATATTTTTTTAATTTAAACCAAATAAATGAATTCCTTTTTTATAAATTTGTAAATACTTAATTAATTGAAATTATATTTAATTTTTCATCCTAAGTTTTTAGAACTTTCAGTGTTTTTTGACTTGCAATTTCTAATTTTAGCTAACGCCTGGCCCCGGCCGTCCGGCCCCGGCAATTTTCCGCCCGAGTCCGGTCCCTAGTCGCATGTCTCTCATTTAAAGTTTCCGTTCAGAATTCATCTTAAATATTTTTATTATAAATTTTTTTCAAATCTCGACAAAAATATCCGCGCAACATCCACAGGGCAAAGCGCGATGCGGATGCGATCTGTAAAAATGTGAGGATGCTTCCGCGGATGCGGATGTTACCTTCATCACTAATATATATATTATATATATTATATAATATATATATTATATATATATATATATATATATATATAATATATAATATATATATATATAATATATATATATGAAGTACTTGTGGCTAAGACTTTAAAAACTTAACTATAGAAGTGTAGCGGATAGTGATTTTTAACTATCCGCATCCACGGATAGTGAAAAATCACCATCCCTACACCCTCTAATTATATATTAATATATTATATATATATAATATTATATTATATATATATATATATATTATATATATATAATTATATATATCATATATATATATTATATATATATATATATATATAGTTATAATATATATATACCTTGGTTAAATAAAATAATAAGTTAAAAAGAATTAAATGAAAATAAAAAAAAAAAAAAAAATGATTTCTAGTTTTAACATTTCGTGCTTCCTGTTCTTCGAAAGAGATTTACTCTGTAGTGAAGGTATTGAAAATAATATAAAAACAAAATGATTTTATAAACATTATGTGTAGTAAAAAAGATATATAAAAGTAATACATAAAAAAAATAAGTTAAAATTGTTTTGAAAATGAATAATATGTTATATAAAAATGTAATATAAAAAAATAAGAAAACATAAATATTAAAAATATATTTTTTATTTATTCATTTTTTAACTATTTTTTATTTTACCTTAGTTTTACCTTAGATTATGGTTTATTAATATTTAATTTAATACATTATAGTTAGGGTTTTCAAGTTTCAAATTAGGGTTTAATATATTTTTTAGACCTATTTTTTTAATTATTTTTTAATAATTATTTTTTTTATTTTACCTTAGTTTTACCTTAGATTATAATTTTATGAATATTTAATTTAATACATTATAGCATAGTTTTTCTTTTCAAATTAGGGTTTAATTTATTCTTTAGGCATATTTTAATCATTTTTTAATAATTATTTTTTATTTTACCTTAGTTTTACCTTAGATTATGGTTTTATGAATAGTTTAAAAGTTTAGTTAGGCTTTTCAAGTTTCAAATTAGGGTTTAATTTATTTTTTATACCTATTATTTAATTATTTTTTAATAATTAATTTTTATTTTACCTTAGTTTTACCTTAGATTATGGTTTTTATGAATATTTAATTTAATACATTATAGCTAAGTTTATCCTTTCAAATTATGGTTAAATTTATTCCTTAGGCAAATTTTAACTATTTTTTGTTTTACCTTAGATTATGGTTTTATGAATATTTAATTTAATACATTACAGTTAGGTTTTTCAAATTTCAAATTAGGGTTTAATTTATTTTTTAGACTTATTTTATAATTATTTTTAAATAATTATTTTTTATTTTACCTTAGTTTTACCATATATTATGGTTTTATGAATATTTAATCTAATACATTATAGTTAGATTTTTCAAGTTTCAAATTAGGGTTTAATTTATATTTTAGACTTGTAAACAATTTATTAATGTTTTCACTTTCTGTGCTTTAAATATAAACAAACTTTAACATTTGAGACTTAGTTACCAATCTCATCGACAAACCCAACTGACATGTTCGACAGAAGGTAGAAATCGAAATGTGATAAATTTCAGCATTTATTTGTGTATTTACATATTTTTTCAATGAAATGCTGAAATTTTTTTGTTCAGTCCAAATATTCTAAATATATTTATTTTTTTAATATTTTTTTTATTGAAAACGATCCAAAATTGCTTATTTGAAAATAGATTTAAAAAAAGCGACATACATTTGCGTATTTTTTAATATTTCGTATTTTAAACTGAATATTCAATTCGAAAAATTGTAAAACACAAAAGCGTTTTGTATTAATTTACATATTTCAAAAGAGAAGAACCTTCTATGACAATTTGACTTCGAACTTGATATACATAAAACTTAACATTTTTTGCATGTGGGGTAAGGAGTTTTCATTTGCTAATGATTTTTTTTTGTTTTTCGTGTTCTTTTTTGTGTTTTTATTCTATTTCATAATCTTGTTCTTGTTTATTTTTGGTTTATTCTTTGTTATCTCTTATGTAGTCTGTTGTTGTTCTGTTGTTGTTGTCTTGCTTGTTGCTGGTAGTATGTTGTTGGCTTGTCTCAGTTGTGTGTGTTGTTGTTTGTTGTATGGTTGTTGGTATGTTGTTGCTTGTTTTGTTTCCTGCCACTTTCTTCTTTTATCCCTCTTCATCTTTATCTTCGTATGTTTCTTTCGTTTTGCTTCCCAATTTTTCAATTCTTTTTTTTTATTCTCTCCATTTTTTCATTTTCTTTTTTTTTTTCTTACTTTTTTTTTCATTTCTCTCGCTCATGTAGTCTCTTCTCTCTTCATTCCATTTTTCTCTCTCTTTTCTCATCCTTACTCTTTACCTTTCTTTAACTCTTTCTCTCTCTCTTTATAGCTCTTTTTCTTCTTTCCTTTCCTCTGTTTACTTTTTAATAATCTCTCTCTCTCTCTCTCTCTCTCTCTCTCTCTCTCTCTCTCTCTTCTCTCTCTCTCTCTCTCTCTCTGCTCTCTCTCTCTCTCTCTCTCTCTCTCTCTCTCTCACTCTACTCCTCTCTTGTCTCTATCTCTCGTCTTCCGTCGTCTCTCTGCTCTCTCTCTCTCTCTCTTCTCCCTCTCTCTCTCTCTCTCTCTATCTCTCTCTCCTCTCTCTCTCTCTCTCTCTCTATCTCCATACCTCATTTCTCTCTTTTTCACTTTTCTTTTTTCCTCTTTCCAATTTCTTTATGTTCCTCCTCGGCATTTCAAGGGCAAATGACTCTACATTCTAAACTTTTGCTCTAGAACTCACTTCATACTTCTTATTTTATTAATATAACTTTAACCCTTATAAAACCACTTGTTTTTAAAAATATTTACAACCCACGCGCTCCTGATCTACAAATATATTCCCTTATCAGAACCACTAACATACGCTTTCCAAAATCCAACACTACACACAAATTCAACTTCAATTAAGCACTTGGAATCACCAATATTTCCAAAGAGAAAAAACAAATAACTTTTAGACATTATTTTAGTATCTTAAACATATATTTCTTAACCACATAAAAAGAAAACAAAAAATTTCCTTTGTGCACAGTGAAATTATTTCAATATAAGAAAAATTCTAAAACCTTGCATTATACAAAAAGAAAATTTCCTCATAAGATACAAAACGACCACTAAAAAAGGCTAATGAATATATTATATATAATATATTAATATAATTATATAATTACTTATATATATATATATAATATATATATAGATATATTATATATATATATATATATATATATGTGTATATATATATAATATATTATTATATATATATATATATTATATATATATATATATATATATTATAATATATATATATTATATATACTATATATATACGAAATATATATATATATATATATATATATATATATATTATAATATATAATTTCATTATATTATAATATTATTATATAATATTATTATATTATACCTTAATATATATATATATAATTTAATTCTTTATAGATTATAAATATATATATTATAGGCTCGTACCGAGAGGTATTGTGACAAACTTCAAAGGGTGTAT
>JABUQX010035778.1:0-2500 GCA_015478945.1 Trachelipus rathkii | reverse complement strand
TTTTGGCGGTTCTTTTTCTTTGGCGGGCTTTTTAAAATAAGGTTGATGTTTCGTTTGTAAAATGAAAACTTGACTCGAGCGTAAAGCATCGAGAAAAATTAATAAACGTTAAAAATAATGTATTTACTTCAGAAGTCAGCGGCTCTTTATAATATATAATATATATAACTATATATATATACTATATTTTATATATATATACTATATAATATAATATATATATATATATATATATAATATATATATATATATTATATAATATAGATATATATATATACTTATAATATATATATATTATATATTATATATATATTAAAGATGATGTTTAATAAAAATTAACCAAAAAAACAAATAGCTGTTTAACTCTCCCACTATAGAGATAAGTTATAAAAAGGGTTATAACAACTTATGTTGATGGTTCACCTAGTCTCGACTTACCAATGCCTGACATAAAGCTCCCAGGAGGTGAAGAGGGCGACATTTCAACAGCAAAGCAACATAGCCGGCGCTGTCTATTTAGATCTCACAACCGTAAAAGTGGAAAGATCATATTACGTGAAGATTTCAAAAAGATACCATCAACCAAAAACCTGTGTGGCAATTGGACGGATCATGAACGAAGAGAGAAAATCCCCAACTCTTCCTTACCACTTCATAAAAATTATGAAGCGGCAGGAGTGGTTCGAGAGTTATCTCTTCGTTTATTCCTCTACTGCACAGGTTTCAGTTGAAGTTCTAAATTATGAAGGGGCAGGAGTATTGGTGAGTTATATATTATAGTATATATATATATTATATAATATATATATATATAATACTAATATATATATACTATTAATATATAATAATATATATATATATATATTATATAATATATAATATTATATAAAGTTTATATATATATGCAGAGGTGTGGCCACACCCGGCCTCACTTTAGGCGTGGACTTCTAGTTCCGCTTATGTCACTGCCGCACCTCGAAGAACAACGTAGTTCGCTAGCGCTCCTCCGCACTTATTTAGACCATCATACCTCCGCTATCGCAAGTCCGCACGTCCGCACGTCCGCACGTCTCCCGCTAATACTGTGCGACTTCACAAAATATTTTAATAATAAATACTAAATAGTCAGATTATATATCCTTACAAAATTTATTATATTCACTCTATTATTATGAATGTTGATTCTTATGATTTAGATAATTTACAATGAAATCTCAAGATTTTCCACTCCCTCCTCTCAACTGTCTTCTTCAAAGGACAAGAGATCCATATAACCTTTCAAAAAGATTAGCTGCTCAAAATTAAAAGCTGTTAAGGCTGACCTCTTTGCCCTCAAAAATATCCCCACCAATACTAAAATATTCGCTCCACCAATCTTCACTACACTCACAGACAGAATCATATGCGAGAAAGATAGGTGTATGCTATTGGCCTAACAAATAATTTTATGAAACAAGTGTACTTTCAACAAATTACTGCCTATGCTGTAGAATGTGAAATGATCCTTTGACTTGGGAATGTTAAAACTGCTGTCACACCTATGGTGAGAGGATATAGCTGCTAAATGAGGTGATTCAGTAAGTTCACTTCCAGCCCCTGAAACCTGGAGATACTTTGACTAGTCATCTAATACGACTCTCTCCTGCAGCAACCTTAAGACAGATCATTCTGCCTCCCTTCGTGATAAGTCATATTGACATATATAGACCAGAAAGAGTATTCAAATATCCTTGATAAATAAATTAAAACACCTCATAAAAAGCACAAACACGGTATCTCAGTTTCTTTATCACAAAGGCATGTAACCGTGCCTCTGATTTATTTCCCTAACAGTAGGCATAGTAACGCCTATCACACAAACACCCTCATTGAACAGCCCTCGTACTCACTCGCACGAAGTCATTTACTACTGATGCTACAAAGTAAATTCCGTTACACCCAACACCTCATTTACTCACAACGTAATTGCTCTAAAACCCATTCACCACCTATACAAGTATCACACGCCCATCGCGGAAAACGTATCAGCCTTCCCGTTATTAACTGAACTGAAACTTCACTTCGTAACAAATATGCAGTCGCTTTCACGTGTCTATATGGGTCTTCTTACCTAATATGACTTCGTTCACCATCACCTGTCCATAACTATAGATATATATTATATATCAACACCTATCTTAATAAACTATTGAAATCAAGCTCCCTAACCGACACTTACCTATAATAAAATAATATATATATATTAGTATTGATAATATATAGATATATTTATATATATATATATATATATATATACATAATATTATATATCATACTATATACTACTAATATAATATATATATACATCTAATATATATATATATATAATAATATATATATTAATATATAATAATATTAATTATATATAACTATATATATACAAATATATATTAAATTAACATCTATATATACTATATATATATTATAAATATATATATATATAATATTATAATTACTCTCT
>JABUQX010035777.1:5000-21240 GCA_015478945.1 Trachelipus rathkii | reverse complement strand
AATGACTCTCTTCTTCAGAAAATTCCAAAGCTAACGTCTCATAGGAATATAAGAGCGTGCATATATAATAATTGATTATTATAAAGATACTCATAATTTTGTGGTCTTGTGTATAAAGGGATAACTATATAGGCGTATATTTATTATTGCTCTATTATATAAGACTAACTATTTAATAAGTGCCTAAAGAATACTCGATGTTCGTGAGAAAGATTAATGAATATACCTACGATCAATAATAATATCTTTAATATTCATACCTCAAGTAATATGATTTATTTATTATATCTGATATATTTAATATTTGATGATTATATATTGAAAATAAAGAAAATACTCAGTTTTATATATGTACTTAATTATAATTTATATGTCTCATTATTATTAGCCGGAACGACAAAGCAATCGAATATGAGAAGCGTGGTAGTATAAATAAGGGACGCTAAATTTATTGATCATCGGATAAGAAGATATAAAAATTTAATGATAAATAATTTTAAAGGGTGAACATGTTACGATATCTTTATAGTATGAAGGTAATACATACAAGAACTACTCGATGAATATTGCATGTAAATATTATATATTTTATGTCTTATAAAAGATGAAACGCTTACAACAAAAGAGTATATATATAATAATTATAGGCAATTAAGCCGAAATAGTTACTTCCCGTAGTTTAAAGTAGATATAAGATTGTAGAAATCAATAAATAATAATCGAAGGTCACGAAAAGTAAAAATTTTATTTAGATCGTAGTTATATATATATATATATACACCCTCTCACTATAGACTACTGACGCTAATTTACTTACACTATAGTATATATATTATATATAATATATATAAGTATAATTACCAAAGACTATTTATTTATGACGAAATATAGTAGTATAAAGTACTAGATATTTATAATGTAGTAGTGAGATATTTTATTTTTATACTAATTATTCCGCTTTCGTCTAATTATATTGAGTTATATTATAATATATATAGTAATATATTATGCAATGAGCATGGTCACAATAACGCTATTTCGTCTTATAGAAATGATTTGTGATATTCTGAAGGTGAATAACCCTACAGAGCTTTATCAACAGAATTCATCATCATAATAATACAGATCGCTAATATTCCTATTCGTTAATCTTAATTACGTATTTTATTCTATATATCTATTAAAAATATACAATCCCATTTCTAGCGTGAATTGTAATATCTCGACGAGTAGACCGCTACGTTGGTGACTATCATACATAAATATCTAATTTAATATGTTGAGTGACTCAGATGTGTGAAATGTTTGAAATATGTAATTCAGAATCTTTTCTAATAAATTTCATGTTATGAGATGAGGCGCAGCAAACAAGTCACTTAAATAATTATCTTCCTTGTTTCTATACATTATTTCTCTGTAATACACTTTACAATTAAGTTATTCGTATCTCGCTCTTGATATTTGGAACCTCAACTCACGATATATAACAATGGGTTTTAACTCTCTCCCTAAAACCTTAACTAAGTGCCATGGAACAAATTAAATTAAAGGCACTCACTGTCCTGTGACAATCTGCTTTGTTGTATTGTTTTTTTTTTTTGTTAGTAATTTATCGTCATTTAGATCATACATCGTATCGTTGTTCAGGTTTAAGAACAATTAGCATATAGATCAGAATTGGGTTTTTTACGAACATTTCACTATTCCCAATGCAAAAATCTAACAGGAATAAAATTAAATACAGATAAATTGAACACTCATCAATGCAACGTATCTATTCCAATGAGGTATTTTTTATTGTAGAATACTCAATTTATAGGGTTTGGTAAATCCCAAAATCTTCAAATCCTAACTAATCTCTTAACTCTAACTACTAACCTGACACTATACACCTAACCTGACCCAAACACCCTAACCTAACCTAACTAGCCGAGCTTCATATATAATACTAAACCATTAAAGACTACCTAACCCATACTAATTCAACCCTACCAAACACAATTATCCATCAAAACACAAGCGCCATAACCATAAAGTCAGAACTAACTACCTCTAATCATACCTAACCTAACCTCATACGTATATTACCTAAACGTTAATTATCCGTATGATCTTAAGTTTAGCTGATACCTTACCTCGTAACGTAAAGAAACATATTGAAGAATTTTGGAATACAAAGCCCTTTTATAGCCTTCGGGCGTATGTAGTTGTTAAAAGAGGTCAAATACTGCTTGTGTTGTGCTTTGATATAGGCGTTTATAATTATTATTATCGTTATATAAACTTATATTTGAATTATTAGGTTTCTGTCTTCTCTGACTCTCTCTTCTGCAGCGCAAATCATACATAAAATACAGGATTTTAGAAAGAAGTAAACTAGAACCCTCCAACCAAGTTTCTTTTTTCACAGAAATTTTCTTGTTCGAACAAGGATTTTTTCGAATTCCCAGAAACAAGGATTTTTTCGACATTCCCAGAAAACTTTATTTCTATAGCACTTTATTTTCATAAAATGATTATTGTTGCATATCTTAGCTTGAGGAATAAATATTAAAGATGCCTTTGATAATAAAAATTGTATCGGCAAGCTGTCTAGGCAGCCGAATCGCGGATCAGTATTTTCAGCTTTAATGTTAGTTTCATGATGCATATTTTATTGAAATATTTTTTGAGACTTGCTATTCATTTTCAAGTAATAATCAAAACGTATTTATTATAATGTGAGCGAACGAGGGTACAAGGAGGTACAATTAATCTCCATTGAGAGCGGTGAGAGAACAACAGTTAACAAATAACAAAAAGATAAAAGCATAAAAATACAAACAGCTACTTTTAGAACTAATTTACTTATCGAGATGAAAGATATATGTTAAAAACGAACAAAAATAAGTGTCTGTATAGCTAGTACCTCGTGCTTTGGCTCGGGATAAAGAAAAAAAATGAGCAGTGTGGAAAGTACATAAAATTCCTGTTCGTGTATGCGTGCTAAACCGCGAAGGATGTGGTTATATGCTCGAGAGAGTTTAGTTATAGAAGCAGAAGAATTGTTTAAATAATTGCTAGAATATAGTCTCTCAAAAGTACTTGGCTGCCGGGCAAGTAAATATTCTTCTAGCGCCTGTAATATGGGCGGAGCATATCTGTGCACACTTCGTGACTTTCTTGTGTGAGAGAACGCAGACGCTTCGCTCTACTTTAGAGACTCCTGACCTGCCTATAATCTAGATTTATCTGTTTTTCTAGGTAATCCGGTCCTATCTCTTACTGGGGAAACGTCAGTGCTTTTTCAGGGAATGATTCATCAATCATGTATCTATTTAAACGATATCACTTTACTAATAAGTAATCAGATATTCGCCTGATTATCAGCAGCTCAAATTTTCAGTTTGTTCAACTATAATATTATAATATATTTTCTTCGAATATACGTGAGGACTAGGTTATTATTTTATCTTTTTGTGAACGGATATTAAGAATACTTAATACTTAGATAGTGACCTAAAATAATGTATACTCACTAGGTAGCGATAGAGTATTTGTAAAGTATCTGAATACGGATCGGCCACCTATATAGCCTAATTTAAGAGTTTTAACCTTAGTAGACGTTTTATTATTATGATAAATGTGTTGAAACTTCACACTCCTTCATATTCTCGAGTTGGTAGCAGTACGCTCATTTTTTTTATTTGAATGTATTGTTTTAAGTTAAGAGTGTAAGGTCAGACCCGTATATCTATAATCTCTAAGAAGCCGTCAAACGAGGAGCGCCTAAAATCAAAAAGTGTGACACAGAGCGAACGAGCTATCACTGAGAAACTGTAAAATTAATGAGTGTATTATAGTACGATTACAGTATATTATATATATATATATAAATACGCTATATATACAGTCTAAACACACTATATATATATCTCGCATATATCTAATTCGGGTCTGAGACTCAGTTTATGTATTATTATTATCGTAGATGAGGTAACTTCTGTATACTTCGTCGGTCTTCCAGGAGAAAAGGTCTCCGTCGAACTGATACATACTAGATTCTTATAGGGGGGTATCCTCAGTAATAAGCTATTCGTACCTAAGATATATATAGTCAGTCTTGTATGTGAATTGACTAGCGATAAGATTTCCTAAAGTAATATCGGATTTTATGTAGATCAGAGAAGTAGAGAGAGAGAGAGAGAGAGACGAGAAGAGCTCAGCGCACTTGAACACTCGTACGTTACTGACTGGCCAGATCGAGCCCAAGCGACTCCTAACGCAAAAAAATTCTTACTGTCGTATCGCGAACGAATGCGTGTCATACTCAGTTTTGCTCCATGTCCATCGATAAATTTAGTCACTATATGTTGTCATAATTAGCAACTTCAAATTAGAGTATATAATTCACCAAAATCTTGTTACGAATCTCAAGAGTGTATGTGATGGTTAATATTCAGGGGCTTATTGTTGAATGTCGTATCTTGTACGTCGAACGCTATATATACTATAATATAATATAGCATACTTGGAAAATGTATTGAGCTTATATGATTATTATATATACAGTGCACTATCTGAAGAGAAGAGATAGGCGCTTGATCAATAAATCTAGTCTCGATAAGAATTCGTTTATATTCGTAAATCAGTATTAGAAGATGATGTAATTTCTGAGATAATGGAAACGTGACTAACAATGGTATGAACAAGTTTTGTCTAGTTAATACGAGCCCGCGGCCTGGTAGTGAACTAAGTTAATGGACTTTGTAATGATTAGGGAAATAGACTATACCATCTTGCCGAGCGTGCCAGTAAGCGTCAAAAAACCCTTATTGCGCGTGGATTTCCGGCTAGTGGCATTGATGTCAGATTTACCATATGATAATACGATTTGATAATACCTAAATTTCTTTCAGATAAGTGTATCGGAATATCAACCGGATGTGCTAGATTATTATGCTCCAACAAATACCCGTTATATCTTATCTGAGAATATTTAAATCTACCAAAAACTAAATTTATCCGTAGGTTAACTTCAAATATAAGATCTGATCAATAAGTTGATATGGTTTTGGGCTGATGCTGCATACTATCGGATGTTTATTTAAGTTTAATTTATTAGCTGTTAAAAAACTCTTCTGTTTTCGCTATTTGGTGCCTCTATTATATTGGTAATTGAGGTTATACTATTTTACCTTTCAATCGTAGTGCTCGCACAAGAATATATTAATTGAACGTCTTACCATCGGCTTCGATAAATGATTTATAAAAGTATTATAATAATATAATATAATTTTATATTATATTTATTTATATTAAAAATAGTGATTAATATTTTATAATATTAGTTGTAAATAATAATATTAATAGCTAATATCTAGGAAACATTTAATTTTAAATATTTATGAATTTAATGAAAATGTGAGCTATTGATTTTCTATATATTCAAATTTGTGACTGCGATAGATTTGTGTTTGTTTGAGATTTATATATTTACTTTTTACCACGTTTGGACTTTGCGAAGTATCATATATCGTCATCATACATTCGCTCGAGATTAATTTTTTCTTGTATAAGGACCTAACCACATTTTGTCATTTTTAATAATAAAACAGACTATTAGGTTCTATTATTGATAAATGACGTTGTTTAAGCGTCTACTTATTTTTTGATAGATGATACTCTTTTGTAATATTTCTTAATAATCAACCTGCATTGTAGATCATATATTTGAACCTTTCTATTTAGTTTTCTCCATATTTTGATAAAACATTTCTTTGGGTTCAGTAAAGGATGATAATACATGTATATAATTAAGATTAAGTTATTTTCAATATTCACTGCAAGGATTAACTTCTGAATCACCATTCGATGAATGATTGCTCTAACAAACAACTAGCACAACTAGCTCAGAAGCCTAAACTTACGTGTTGTCGTAACTTTTTTTAGCAGACATCTTTTTTATCTATTTTTGTTTACTTCTCGTCACGAGTAACGATATAATAGTTTGCAGTAGTGTTTTTTTGTGCGATGCTTATATCTTTGTAGTCGTACTAAAGGCATTGTACGTGTTCGTTGCGCATTTATACTTGTATTACGGATTCTAAATAATAATGGATTGTCATATGCACTCACGTTCATTCGTCGTCAGCAATTTTTAAATTTTCTATTCTGTCAGAGAGTACAAGTACGTTTGTTAGACCGAGAGATGTTAATATTTAATGAAAACGTGTGCAATCAGTTATTATACTGCATATTCTTTCTGACTTTTCAAAAGGCATTTCACTTTCTGTGAAACAAATTTCGTTTAGATCAAAATTGAAATGCTTCTTTAAAAGGTAATTTGCGTTAGTAAGAATAGTGTACGACGCACTATAAATAATACATGTGTCTTTTTTAACTTTATATATATAAGATTTTTAATAATTATTTCTTGTAAAGCTCTTTTAACAGGTATAATATTATGCAGTTGGATATTAATCTCTTAGAAAATATTGGGGCTCAGTTGTATCAATACAATTATTACTTACGTGGTCCTCACTTATCTCTATTTTGCATTTCGCTCCTCTTCCTTGAGTGTTATTTATTTAATATCATTTTTAGATATAAAAACTTGCATCTTGTTGTTGTCCCTTCTCGGAATAAGGAATATTTCGCGGATCAGAGAGAACCCTTTCTTGGTGATAACCTTGGGGAATGTTACCTTATTCTTATATTTATGTCTCCCCTGGGCTTATTTCTCATAATACACTTCTTAATGAACTCTATACTGGTTTTAATTTATGTGTGTTTCCTTGCTATATATATCGTTTACGTTTTTTACTAACAACTTATTGACTTTTTCACTCTAAATGAGTTTTTGTGAGTGAATGGTGGTAAATTTATATTAGAATTAAGAGCGGTTACATTCATATTAGTTGCTAGTTTGTTTCATATATATGCTTATATCACTGGTGATTTAACTTAAATCTTTGGTTGTTCCCAAGCGTGGAGATTGGGTGGAGCCCTTGACGTTGTAGGTGATTCTGTACTAGTGAGTAATTAATCGGCTTAGTCTACCTTGATATGTATTAAGCTAGTGTTTAAAGAGTTGTAGTACTTCTAAGTGAATGCTCGTGGTGGAAAATTTATGTATAAGAATTTCATGGTTTATATAATATAGTTCTCTGCTCACTTTGCACAACAGAGATAACAAACACCAGTCTTTTTTTTTCTGAACAATGTGAACAGACACATTGAGAGGAATATGACTTTTGAGTTTCGCTTTAGTGTTATGAGTCGTTTTTCAATAATCACGCGCTTTCTCTTTTTTTATCTTTATTATTATTATATAAATTTTAATAGAGTTTTAGTTGGTTTGATTCTATTCTTCTTTTAATGTTTAGATGCTATAATTAGCTCTTTCTTCTCACTTTAGATATAGAGATTTGTTTGATACAATAATTCTTAAGGTCGTAGCTTTGTTGAGGATTCTATGTCTCAATTATTTTAATAGAGTGAGTATAAAATGACATCGGTGTTTTTAGGACTATCGCTTTTAAGCGGCTCTACGCGCTGATGTTAGTCTGTCCTCTCTTGGTGATTATGTATGATATGCATTTTATTTAGCGTAGTATGTGTAAGCGTTATATATATTGTAGTTATATTATATCTAGCTTATTTATTATGATTAGTATTATATATATAATATGTTATTACTATTACTGTTATAGTATATGTCAGGGTGTTAGTATAAGTATACTATCTTTTCTTATATTGTTAATTTTATTATGTGTCTTTTAGTTGGTTGTATATAGTGACGTAAGTTGAGGTTATAATTCTTTTTTGGATTGGCATCCTTGTGGTCGAGATAACTCTTGTAATGACATAAATATTCCCACGGAAAAAGGGCTCTCTTCTTGAGCCTCCTTTCCACCACGTGAACAAAAGCGCAGTTTGTTTTCGAACAATTTAACTAATAGAATAATAATCTAATAAATATAATAAATAAAAATAAATAAATAAATAAATATATTTAATAAATAAATAATTATAATAATAAACAATAATAAAAATAAAACAAATAAATAAAATAAATATAAAAAAATGAAAAAGAAATATAAATGTAATAAATAGATAAACAAATATAAATAAATATAATAAAAATAAATATTATAAATAAATAGAATAAATATATAAATATATTTGAGGTACTATAATGATTTGATTTTGTATATCTTATTATTATATTATTATTTTATATTATATTGATATATGATATTTTATTATACGGTATATAAAAATATATATATATATATATATATTATATCTTATATTATTATTAGTATATATATATATATATATATATATATATTAATATACGTGATGATAGGCCCACAGTGCCAGTAACTCACACCACACGCACGCTAAGCACCGCACGCTAAACACCGCACCACACTAGCTAACAGATAGAGTTTGCTACTGTATTTCTTTCAAACTTGACACCCTCGTAGGGGCGTAACCTCGTCGTAGACGAGGTTACGTGGCCATGTACCCTCCCGTAGGAGGGCTGCTGGCCCCCCAAACCTGAGATATTGACATAGAAGGCTGAAATTTGGTATACACCCTTCCTGTCCTCACTAATAAATATATATTATATTATATAGATATATATATATTTATATATATTATATATAATATATATATATATATATATATATTATATATATATATATATATATATTATAAATATATATATATATCTATACATCACAAATATCTTGTTAAATCTATTTGCCAAACAAATAACTTTTGAACTACAATATCAAAGTCATCGATTTCAATATTAAACTTTATGATTCCCGATACAATCCTAATATATCAAATTGTACTTCGAACTTTTTGATCATATAGAAACATATAAAAAGGAAAAATTTCTCCACAAAATAGTCAAGAACTTTGTTTAACGATTTATGCTTGTTGGTAAAATTTGTTTCTACTTTAGCAGATAACTTCTATTTTTTTCAATAACTTAATTGTTTTCTTCTGGATTCTATGGATATAAGACTTTCGCCTTAATTATCATTAATTTGGGTCGATTTTATTTTATTCTTATATTTATTACTTATTGTTTATTATTATTATTATATCATTAATTATTATTATTATTAATTATTATTATTAATTATTATTCTTATTATTAATTATTATTATTATTATTATTTTATTATATTATTTTTAATTATTATTATTATTATTATTATTATTATTATCATTATTATATTATTATTATTATTTTATTTTATTAATTATTATTATTTATTATTATTATTATTTTATTATTTATTATCTTTTATTTTATTATAGTTATTATTATTATTATTTTATTATTATTATTAATTATTATTATATTATTATTTTATTTATTATTTATTATTATTATTATTATTATTTATTATTATTATTATCCTTTATTATTATTAAGTTATTATAATATTATATTATTATTATTTCTTATTATTATATTATTATTAGTTATTATTATTATTATTATTATTATTATTATTATTTATTATTATCATTATTAATTATTATTATTATATTATTATTTATTATTATTATTATTCATTATTATTATTTATTATTATTATTATTTAATTATTATTATTTATTATATATTCACTGCATATTCACGATTTTGCTTAAATTTATATTATTATTATTATTATTATTATTATTATTATTATTATTATTATTATTATTATTATTATTATTATTATTATTATTATTATTATTATTATTATTATTATTATTATTTTATTATTATTATTTTTTATTATATTATCACTATTATGTTAGATGTTATAATTATTATTATTATTTTATTATTATCACTATTGCAATATTACAGATGTTATAATTATTATTATCGTTATTGTTATTTTTCTTATTTTTGTTGTTAGTTTTATTATTATTAGAGGTAGCAGTTGTAATAGAATTATTTATATCACTATTATTACTATTTCTGTTATTTTTTGTTATTATTATTATTAATTTATTATTATTTTTTTTTATTATGTTTCTTTTATTATTATTATTCTTATTATTATTATGTATTAGTTATTATATTATTATTATTATTATTATTATTATTAATTATCATAATTATTAAAATATGGAATATAATTATTATTATATTCAATTTATATTTTTATTAATATTATTATCAATATTAGTATTTCTATTATCAGCATTTTTATTTCATTTTATTTTCAGTAATTATTATTATTATTTATTATTATTATTATTATTATTATTATTATTATTATTATTATTATTATTATTATTTTATTTTATTATTTTTTTTAAAAAAAGAAAATTAGATATTTTTTTCATTTGTTTAACATGCATCTACAGATTATTAGTTTTCGGATTGATTATAAATACTGAAATACGGAAGAGGTCTTTGTATAACTCTGTTCGCCCTACACACAGCGGCAGATATACTATATATATATATATATATATATATATACTATATATATAATATATATATATATATAATATATAATATAATATATATATATATATATATATATATATATATATATATATATATATATATATATATATAGGGATGCCTAAGTTAATTTCGAGAAACTTCTTTAACGTTACGAATCAACGCGAGTGTGAAAATATTCATTAAAGGCACATAGGTCGGGGACTAGCGAAATACTTTCCAACTGCGTAATACCAAAATACAAAAGCAACATTAATATTATAATAGTATTTATTGCATACATAATTATGTATTGTGCTTATTGCATACAATATTATGCATGCAATAAATACTATCATTATATTTTCAGTTTGTTTGTTACCAATAATCGTGGAATAGTATTTATCCTTATCTCCTCTGCCGTTCAACCACCCCGACCTATGAGAATTAACGATATTTTCACACTCGCTCTTTCATAACATCACCAGAGATTGTCTTTACCTTAGTATCCACCCTATATAATATACTATATATATATATATATATATATATATATATATATATATATATATATATATATATATATATATATATACTATAATATATTATATATATATATATATCATAATATATATATATATATATATATATATATTTATATATATCATATATATTGTCCAACTATTCCCGAAAAAGGAAGCGTTTCTGATCCTTCCTAACTATCGCCTATAGCTCTTACTTGCATTCTATCAAAGATCTTTGAAACTCTTCTCAAACTCTCATTTCTTAGATCATCTGGATTCATTCACTTCTTTCCGATCGCCAGTAGGCTTCGGCGCTCGAAGGTCTACGGGCGATATACTTTCCTATCTTACTGATTTATGGTTTTTCGCCCTTGGAACTACGGGGAGACTTGCGTTGTGGCGCTGTGACATATCCAAAGTTTGACCGGGTAATGGCACGTCGTCACTGTCTCCAAGCTCCTCCTTTGGGTTTTTTCCTCTTCTCTTTTGGCTTACTTATGTCTAGTTTTCCTTCAAATCGCTCAATTTCGGCTGTTGTTGATGGGGCGACTTTCTTTTCCTTTCTGTCAATAGTGTGTTCCTCAGGGTTCAGTCTTATCTCCTACTTTATCTACTTTTCATTAATGACTCTCAGCTGCACATCTAACTCTATCCTCTCATATGCCGATGACGACTCGACCCTTCATTCTCAACTCATTTCAATTCTGCGCTCCTTCTTTTTACTTCTAGAATTGCCTCCCGTCTTAATCTTTCCGATTCTATCTCGCTGATCTGGATAGAATTTCCGGGGGGGGGGTCGTCTCAACCTTGTGAAATTCAATTCTTTAAACACTCAACTTCTACAATCTCCCTATCTAAGACACCTTCCCAACTTCTAATCTCTTTTGAACCGGTTCTCTCGTTCTGCCTGTTGACAATTAAACATCCTTGGCCTTAACCTTAACAAAAAAATGTCTTGAAACCCTCACATCACAACGGTTGCTAGGGCGGCACTCAAAGAAACTGGAGTTCTGTTTAGACTGCGAGACTTTTTTTCGTCTTCTCAGTTGCTTCAGTTATACAAAGGCCTCATCCGCCCTTGTATGGGAGTACTGCTCTGCATATCTGGGGGGGGCTCTGGTTTCACCCGGATTTTGGATAGGGTCGAGTCAAAGGCCCAAAGATTTTAAACTGTTCTGCACTTTCCAGTCTCTGACCCGTCTAAATCTTTTGCGCTCGATAGTTGGTGCTTATCTCTTTCTACTAGTACCGGCAGCGGCAGGTGCTCGAAGGAGCTTATCACTCCGTACCTCCACCTTTACCGTCGCCCTCGTGAACTAGGGGTGCTTATCCGCACATGATTGTTGTGTTGATGTGGGTAACTCCAGGCTAGTTCGCTGCGGTGCTTCTTCTTTCCTGCCACAGTCTGTTCTGTGGAACCTCTCCTTCCATCTTCTGTTGTTCCTGCGAATTTAATCTCCCCACTTTAAAGCCAAGCGTCTGTGTCATGCTGCTTAATTTATTTAGTGTTGACTCCGAGGCTGTAACACCCCTCCTGGAATACTGGGCTTCTCGTCCCGTGAGTGGTGGTGACAACGTAAAAAAAAAAAAAAAAATAAATATATATATTAATTAATATATATATATATATATATATATATATATATATATAATATATATATATATAATATATATATATTATATATATATTAATATAATATATATTATATATATATATATATATATAATATATATAATATATATATATATATAATTTATATATATATATATTTTTATTATTGTCTTAAATTAACGGTTGATCAACCTGAATTATTATTTTAATAGTCCCTGACTATCTAACTAGCTAGTTTAAGAATTATAGGCATATATATATATATATATATATATATATATATATATATATATATATATATATATTTATATTTTATATCTTTTATATCTTTATTTTTTATATATTTTACATATAATATATATATATATATATATATATATCATATATATTATATATATATATATATATATATATATATATAAAATATAAAAAAAATTTAAAATAGAAAATAGTGTATATATATATTATATAAAGAACAAAGTAATTTAAAACCACTAAGAAATAAACAGAGGAATTATAATTTTTATATATATAATATATATATATATATATAAACTGTATATAATACAGAGATATATATATATATATATATATCTATATATATATATATATTATATATTATATATATATATATATATATAATATATTTTATATATATAAATATAATAATATATATATATATATATATATATATATACTTAGTATATCAATAATATATATATTATATATAATATGTATTAACTATATATATATATATATATAATATATATATATATATATATTAGGGTCTATATATATATATATATATATATATATATAATAATAATATATATATAATATATATATATATATATATATATATATATATATATATATATATATATAATATGAGAAAATTGAAAATTTAAAACTGGGAAATAATTATTATCCGTGAAGTCACTAATTATAACTAGAGATCGAAAAATGATTTGTACCTTCTTTACAATTGTTAATAGTTATACCTGAAAATGCTACTATTACTATCACTGCTACTACTTCTAAAACAACAATAACTACTACTATTACTACTATTACTACTATAAATAGACTAAAATAAAGTATGATTTTATTGAAGAAGACATTCTATAATTAGTAAGTGGGTTGCTGAGTTGGGACAAAATCAACATACTAGTTTTCATATTTGTAATTGTTAGTTACAAAAATGTGTAAAGGTGTTCAAATTAGCCGTAACCTGAGTCAGGTAATTCTAAAATGATGGACGAGGAGTTGGATCCTGAGCTGGATAATTCTGAATTGCTTGAGCCGCATAATTCTGAATTGATGGAGTCGTGGCCTTCAAAAATAAATCTTTTATTTGCTTATTAATATCAATTATCGATTTAAAAGGAATATTGAGACCTTATTCAATTTCAATACATTGTTTGGATTTTCATTAAATCTTTGAAATGAGAAGTAGATAACGAAAACCGCAATAAAAACATCGGAAATGACCCTTAAAAAGTTATGAAGTAGCACAATGACTGAAAAAAATTGTGAAGTCCTCAAATATCAAATTTAAAAAAAAAAAAGACATTTGAAGATAAAAATGCATGGCACGCGAACATTTGTCTACGGGGTTATGCCCCTAAACCACCCAACCCGTGAGTGGTGGTAAAATAAAATAAATTTTCTTCAACATTAATAAACCTATTTAAGGAAAATGCATTTTGCAACTTTAAAACTGACTTGACATGTTAAAATTATGAAATATTGAGACTTCAAAACTTTTTTCAGGCTAATTTCTTGAAGCTTTAACAACACCAAAACAAAAACAAACAAACCAAAGACGTTAGAAATAATGAACTTCAAAACTTTATAAATGCTAAAGGCTAATTTCTTGAAGCTTTTTTTAACGTCTTTCTTCTTTAAAATTTTCATTTCAACCATTTCGTTTAAGTTACATGAAGACCTGAAAAAGTACCTTTTTTTTTTTCCTTTTACTTTCCCTCAATATTCAAATATGATAAATCTGAGCTTTGGTTTGCTTCATAACTTTTTCCATGACAATTTCCGATGGATTTCATTACGCTTATTCGTATCTACAGCCCAATTCAAACATTCCATGTAAATTTCATGAAAGTCGAAAAGGTGTCATAAAATTCATAGGGACAGAATATTGACCCTAAATGGGTTAATAACTAATAATAATAATAATAATAATAATAATAATAATAATAATAATAATAATAAAATAATAATAATAATAATAATAATAATAATAATAAAATAATAATAATAATAATTGAAAAAGACGTAAAATAAGCTGATATATGTATATCATTTGAATGATGCGCTGAAGGTTCAAAATCTTTGAAAGAAATCAATTGAAGCTCACTTCCATCTGGGGGGAAGAAATTGAAACATTCTTTTGATGGGACGAAGGGAAGACCGAAAGAGACATTCTCTTCTCTCTCCTTTAACAGCAATAACAAGATGAAGAACAAGATGAGGAACAACAAAAAAGAACAACAACCAGATCAAAGAAAACAATAATATGAAATAATAATAATAATAATAATAATAATAATAATAATAATAATAATAATAATAATAATAATAATAATAATAATAATAATAATAATAATAATAATAATAATAATATAATAATATTTAACATTATTATTATTATTATTATTATTATTATTATTATTATTATTATTATTATTATTATTATTATTATTATTATTATTATTATTATTAATAATAATATGAATAAGTATTTATTATTAATTATTATTATTATTATTATTATTATTATTATTAATATTAAAATGAATAAGTAAAACTTGAAAAGAAAGTAGGAATGGAAAGGAAGAAAAGAATGAAGGAAGGAAGTGAGAAGGGAAAAGGTCCAAAGTCTTTGCTAAGCCTATTATGGCGTCTATTCAACCGTTTCCCATTTGCATAGATGAAGAAATTTTTTTTTTTTCATTTTTTCTTTACATTTTATTTTCAAATTCTCTTTTTATTCTCTTATTATATATATATATATATATATATATATATATATATAATATATATATATATATATTATATATATATATATATATAATATATATATTATATATATATTATATGAAATATATATATAATATTGGATGCTCTTGAGTTGGTTGGCACAGTTTTCGAGCTAACTTGATGATTAATATTATTTTATTTTATGGTTATCACAGGAAAACAAACTTGCTAGTTAACATATTGTTTATTTGATTAAACACGGGAAAGAAACAGCAGTAAATTTTATGATTAGCACAGAAATCAGCTGTCAAAAAATTTTCTGGAACCTCATATATATATATATATACTCATATTATATATAATATATATAATATATATATATTATATATATATATATATATATATATATATATATATATATATATAATATATATATATATTATATATATATATATATTATAATATATATAACATATATATTATGATAATTAATTTAAAACCACTATATTTAATTAGAAAGGGGGAATATTTAAAAAACACAAACTAAATTAAAATAACTATGCTGACGTTTCGTTCAACATTACATGTTGACCTCTTCGGAGCAAGTAGAAGACTGAATTAATTTTCAAATTAAAAATAATAGCCTTT
>JABUQX010035776.1:17500-28483 GCA_015478945.1 Trachelipus rathkii | reverse complement strand
ATATATATATATATATTATATATACATATATATATATATATATATATATAATAATAATATTATATATTATATATATTATATATCATTCAACCTTTGCTCCCCCTAAATGAAAATCCTGCCTACGCCCATGTATATATATATTTATATATATATATATATATATATATATATAATATATTATATATATTTAATCAGATATATATATAGATATATATATATTATATATATATATATATATATATATATATATAAATAGGTATATATATTATATATAGATATATTATATATATATATATATATATAGAGAGAGAGAGAGGAAGAGAGAGAGAGTGAGAGAGAGGAAGAGAGAGAGAGAGAAGAGAGGGGAGAGAGAGGTTAGGCAGACGGCCATATATCAATCGATCTGCTAAACGTACACTTTACGACAACTACGTAGTCCATATACGGTTAGGCTAAGGTCCTACGGCATATATATCATATTATATCCAGATATTATTATACTATATAGATAATATTTATATATATATATATCATACTATATATAATATATATATATATATTTATATATTATTAGCACAGATGGCATTTCCTGACGCTACCGTAACCGTCAAGTAGAAATTTATATGCAAGCTCCGCGTTACGATATACTGTGACGTCATGACTAATTTTATCGAATATATATATATTATATATATATATATAATATATATATATATAATAATAATAATATATATATATACTATATATAGTATTATAATATAATATATATATATATATATATATATGATATATATTTTTTACGGCCCAATAGGGGCTCGAGCCGAGTGGAACACGATTGGGGGACGTTTTCCATTACCCAGTAGGGAAGGGTGGAGGGAAAATAGTCCTACCCTGTCGTTCCCCGGAAGCCAGGAGACCCCGACTCCTGCCATTCTTGCGGTTTACCCTTGGGGTACGCATTAGTTTAAAAAAACATATTTTTTAAAAAAACTAATGTGTACCCCAAGGCATAGACCGCCCCAGGATGGCAGGAGTTTGGGTCCTCGGCCTTCCCGTGGAACGACAGGTTAGACTATTCTCCCTTCGGAGGGTCGCCGGAACCCCCCACTCTTTGGGTTTGGGTGTCGCGGGGGTTCCTTCCGCCCCTCCCCTACGGGGTATGGAAAACGTTCCACCCGTCTGTTCCCCGTCGGCTTGAGCCCCCTATTGGCCGTGTATATACTATATATATATATATATATAATATATATATATATATATATATATAATATATATATATATAATATATATATATATATATATATATGCCAGCATCCTAAAGACCCAGCATGTACTTTAAAGACTATAAACAGCTACAGGAAAATACAATAACAATTTTGATTAAGCAATTCAATTTCATCGCATGAAACTTAAAAAAAAAATTTTATTTTATTCAATATTTATTAAGAACACCTTAAATATTAGTAATAATCTTAAGTCTGGCAAGCGTACGTTCTCATCAACTTTCCATTCCCTGCAGTAATACGAGAGCAAGGGTTAACCAAATTATGTTACTTGTTTTATGCCTTGCCGAAAAATGTTATTTTTCCGTTTTCATTTCCTTTTAGGTTCGAGCCGACAGAGGACAGCAGGGCGCCACGATAGTTCCCCTTCGCAGTGTCCCCCGGTAGGCCGAGAAACCCCGACTCCTGTCCATCTTTGTTGTTTACCCCGTGGGTATTCCTTTAGTAAAAGAAAAAATCGCAACAGTTTGGCACCTTTGTCGCGCTCACTCGAGTATCGAGACTTCTTCGTATATGTCACAAAACGTTAATATAATTATACAAGTTTTCCACAGTTTAAACAATTTGAAATTTTTAAAATACGCGTATTTTTTTTATTTCATGGGGTAAAATGTCTGCTGTTAATAAGAATGATATTTATTTTCGTGTAGCTGTTATAGTTTTTTAGTCCCTCCCCGTCGCTATCTCGGATGCTCGATTATAGTATATATATATTATATATACCTATATATATATACTATACTATACCATTATATATATATACTATATATATAGATATATATATGAATATATATATATAAAATATATATATTATATAATAATATATTATATATATATCAATATAATATATATATGGCTTAGTATTAGATAGCCTGACAGATTGAGACCAAGAAACTTTCTAAGTTTAGAGAAAATTTCTAATTCAGAAAAAAGTTAGTTAAGTTTTTAAAGAAATTTCTTTAGTTGGCGAAGCTGCTGGAATGAAAGCCAGGAAGCCTGCCACTAAAACAATTGTTCTGTAAAAGACCTACTTAATAAACTTTTCTGAACTTTAGAAATTTTTTTTTAACTTAGAAAATTTTGTCTCAATATGTCTGAATCAAAGGCTTATCAAATACAGCCTAGTATATATAGATTATATACTATATATATATAGTATATATATCATATATATATTATATATATCCAACTAATATCTATATATAATTACTATATAGTATATTATATATACATAATACTATATATAAACTATTTATATATATATATATAGTATATATATATATAATATATATAATATATTAATATATAGTGGTATATATATATGATGGAGTGGAGTGAGGTGAGGTAATGGAATGAGTAGAAAGTTGTGTTAGATGATAGTAGTATATAGTAGTATAGAGTATATATAGTATATAGTGAAGTAGTAGAGGGTGAGGTATAGGTGATAGGTGAGGGTAGTAGGTAGGGATGAGTAGTAGTGGATGAGGTAATAGAGGTATTGCGGAGTGAAGAATTGGTCATGGACGTGCGGACAAGGTATAGCGGTAGACGCGGAAAGCGCGTGAGGCGGTGGGGTAGTAGTGACAAGCGCTAGCACACTTGGCGTGAATGGCCGAGCGTAGCTGAGAGGACGGTGGCGAACGGTGGCGCGTTTGGGCGATTGGTTTTTCTCCGGGGCGAAGGCGAACCGTAACTCTACACACATTCGTTTACTGAGCGAAACTTGGTTTTCAGAAGTTCGGAGTGGAAAATGAAAAACATTCGTGCTATTTTTTGTTGGATATTTTTTACATAAAAAAACGTATACTTTTATTAAAAAATGTAATTAAAGCTTGCACATGGTAAATTTATAATATATATGATATATATAATATAATATATACTATATATATATAATATATATATATATATATCACTTATATAGTATATATATAGTATATAATAGATATATATATATATATAATAATTATATATATATATATATATATATATATATATATATATATATATATATATATATATCTATATATTATATAGTGAAGCTAATAATCTCTAAAGCGTGTGTACTATATATATATATATATATATATATATATATTATATATATATATATATATATATATATTATATATATATATATATATATATATATATATATTATATTATATATATATAATTATATAGAGAGAGAGAGAGAGAGAGAGATTAGAGAAGAGAGAGAGATGAGAGAGACGAGAGAGAGAGAGAGAGAGAGAGAGAGAGAGGAGAAAGAGAAGAGAGAGAGAGAAGGAGAGAGAGAGAGAGAGAGAGAAGAGAGAGAGAGAGAGAGAGAAAGAGAGAGCAGAGAGAGATGAGAAAGAGAGAGCAGAAGATCGCAGGCGATAAGACTTGAGCGCAGTAGCAGACAGTCATTGATAAGTAAGCAAGTATGACTATGAGACGATTACGAATCAGCATAGAGAGTCAAGGAACCGAGATGAAGCGAGTGCAGGAGTGAGTAGGTTATGATGAGGAGAGTAGAGTTAAGAGCGAGAGGCGAAGAAAGAGATTGTAGGAGAGTAGATGAGCAGAAGACGAAGTAGAGATGTAAGACGCGAGAGAGATAGACTGATAGAGAGAGAGAGAGAGCCTCCATTATTTTTATTTTCAGATTCACGTCTTATATCTGATGAATCTCTATATCTATGTTTTGTTCCAGTATTAGTATGCGAGCGCTCTGGTAAGTACTCAATCTATCCTTCTCCGCGACTCCACTAAAAGTAATTTTGTTTAATGCCTCTTATTAGAATGGCTCAAAATTACCCCAATTTCACCTTTTGTCTATATTGTCACTTACAAGAATTGTGTACACCGAAGTGAATCCTATAAGCAATAGTCTAAGGCGTCTGGGTAATAATATTATATTATATAAAAGACGGCACTTCAATTTTGTTTATATATGTACTAAACAGAGGAGGGCTCGGAGCCAAACGAAGTGAAAAAAATAACTCCACTCTCCCATTGTTTCGCACGCGCTTCCTCCATGTTTATTACTGCTTAGTTTTAACCTACTTGAGAAATTTCGAGTACAAATTTTACTATAGATTTTTGCTCACTCAACCGTCTATAAAAAAGGTCGTTTGTGCTATCAAACAAATAATACGAAATCACCCAAAGTACATTTATGATCCCTTAATAATGTACCTTACATTAAATGGTTGCATGTACATTACCATGATAAAATAATTAATACCCATATGGAAAAGGTAGAAACGATAATTAACCAGATGTAAGGTATTATAAAGTTAGATTACAAATAATATTATAAACAGAAATAAACTATATTATTCTATTAAGCAAATCCTCACGTTGCTGATCACGAAATAACGATCTGACTCACATAAAATTTTGATTAACCCATGCAATTGTGCACACAAAAGACAGTCAAGCAAAGAAAACGAGGCACGACTACATCTAGTGCTCGCTAATGAGAAACTAGTAAAAAGTGTTATCATTGGTATTGAAGAAATTTCCTCCATATATACATATATAACCGTAGTAAAGTATAATACTAATATTGTAAATATATAATCATATTATATATAATATGTGTAAGTACCTACTCAATAACTCTAGTATAACTAATTATCCAACCTATTAGGTTATATACTCACTTGTGAGTATTAAAGAGGCTCATACAAATATACCAATTGTATTATATAATTTAGTATTATATACTAGCTCCTTTACCCTAGGGTGGGATCACTTTATGACCTACTATATTATTTAGGGTGTAGAGTAATTGAATATATTATGTGTGACGCCAACAAAGTCCGATTACCCATTAATTAGAGACCGAATATTGTTTATAATAATAATTATTGCCTTTATAGTGATTTGGAATTTTCTGATATGAACGTTTGTGAGACTTCACATATGAACCACTTATCAGCTTGCTTCGCGCCAATGTAATGATATATACTAGTCTATCCCGCTTATATCATGAGCGTAAGACCATGCCATAAATTGATGATTAACAGTTGTTGAAACTGGACCTGATCCGCGGTTAGAACACGAAAAACTATCTTGTTTCATAAGTTTTCATTGTGTTTATGTAAGAAGCCACTTGTACTAAACTGCGAATGTAGCTTCCCCCTATATGGATGCCCTAATAAATTCAGTTTAATAAGCCATCAATGTCGACCATGTGTTGTGTATTTTTGTTTTTTTTCCACTTCTATAGTGTCTTTAAGCCCCGCCTCCCGAGAAGATAATATTCATGCATTTCGTTTTTATCCCGATGGAAGCATATAGGATGTTAGTACATGTATACAAGAGACGAACCACAAATTTTCTTCATATGGTGTTTGTGGAGTCAGCCCTCGACAGAGCAAGTGAGCTCTCTTTATACTTATAGCTTAAGTGTGTTATAATAATGCGTGAAAGGTAATAACACGATGAGGTACCGAAGAATAAGAGATTAGAGACTATTTCTCAAACTATTGATAACTTATTCAGTACAGAAATATAGGAACTAAATAGAAATTCCACTCATATCATTAACCACTTTCCCATCATCCTCTACAATCTTTGTCTTCAAACCGAGGAGAATATCCTCCACAATGCGAGCGTGTAGTGTGAACTTTCTAAAATAAGACGACATGTTATGACATTACCGATTGTTAAGTAATCGGGAAATAAGAGGTGACGAATGATCACATAAGTTTACCTCAACACGGAGTGATGGATATATGAAAAAGATTGATGACCATAATTCTCCTCTATTTATAACGAATTTTCTAGTTTGCTCCTCCTAGATCCGATATTCATTTAAATGCTTAGAGATCCACCACCATCGTAACAATGCAATAAGTGGTTAATCGAACTATCCAATCCAGGACGTGGTGGAATTATTTAAATTTTGGGTCACACATCCACGACTTCCTAGATGGTTGACATCTACGGATCATTAGACGAATAAAGGAAATTCAAAATACTATTTGTAAATATTTACTCAAACTATAGTAATTTTTTATATATTTTTAATTTTTAATAAAAAAAGTAATTTATATTATGTCATACACTCGTCCTTAATTGACATTAACAACTAGACTAATACCAACATTTAATTATTATCGCACTGGACATGATTTTAATTATAGTTTAACTTTTTGTGAATAGTCCAAAAGGACACTTGACTCCGTCCTTAAACTACAACCAAAATAAAAACCCACCGTAATAAGGTAGGAACCTAAGGGCTCTAAATTCTTCTGAGCGTTGCACGTAATATAAGACTGTGGATTAACAAAACAATTAAAAAAAAATATAATAAAAAAACCCAAAAGACTTATTATAGTTTTATTAAAAGAAATTGAGCGATCACTAAATAACTATATGCCCTAACGCACCCGAATATAGTTAGAATAAAAAAATGGCTCCCAAGATTACTTATATAAAGTGAAAAGCAACATCACATTAAATAAAGGAAAATAAGAACATAGAGTGCGTATGTAGGCCTTTAAGGACTAGGGCCTCTTGAAAACTAATACTAGGCCTAGTTTTAAACTTAAAAAGCTATTTTCTTATTTATGTTTATCTCATTTATATTCTGTAAATAGATTTAAGTTTTATTTATGCTTAAGAGTCCGCTAGTATCCTACTTTGAAATATTATCTTTAGGCATCTTGATTAACCGTATGAGTTTCTTTATTTATTTATGTATGTAAGTCTATCAATGTGCCATTATGGTGTAATGGATCAAGGACCTATTTTATAAAATAAAGGTTGTTTAATATTTTTTTTTTTTAACACATTTTACAAAATCTAGCCCTACTGGGTCCAATTGTGTAGTTAAAGTGATGCAAGCTGCCCTTTTACTACAAAAAACAATTCAAAACCTGACAATAATAACAGTTTTTAAGTGTATGTTACAATTAAGCACAGCTATAAAAAAAAAAAAAAAAAAAAAAACAAAAACTTTTTTGTGAATTACAATAATGACTTCGACTAGAAGCAGGTCTGCTGCTCAAAATTTAAATAATCCACCGTCTGGAATTTCTATACATCATGTAGATGTTGATATAAATGAAAATGATGGACAAAATGAAAATCTAAATAGGAATAATGGTCACAACTCAAATAACTCATCGGTTGAGAGTGATCATCTCGCACCCCATCACCCCAACCACATCGAAGAACTAGAAAAGTACTCTCTGTGCAGGATATTCCTCGGTTTGAACAGAGGAGATTTGGACAAGTGGGTTAAGATGGAGTGGATGAATCTATTTTACGCCTATATTTTCGTCTCTAGCATGAATAATATGAAAAAGGCAACTCCGGTCTCCTCTTCACCTTCGCGCTATAACTTCAAGAATAAGCTATCCTTATCAATGACCACACAATTTATTGAAGAATTTGGGTTCGCCTGTGTAACTGATAAGCTTACTGCTCCATCGGGATAAAAGGAGACAAGCTGAAAATTTATTTCCGGCAGGAGCTCCCAAAACCCTGTCGTCCGAAAAGCCCACAGCCATATCTTAAAACAAGAATAATACCAGCGATCATTAGGTAATCCGCCAGTATTCAATGGCTTTTACATAAAAATTGAACGCAAACCTTATGAAAACAATGTTTTCGTGTTTCTACCGAGGATCTCGGTACCCGTTATATAACCGCGTATTGATAAGAGGAGTGCAGATAGTGCAGTAAATTGGCCGAAGCAGCCTGATGCTGTTCATGGAATCCCACGTCACTAAGCCAAAAGTCCTATCCAGATATTCAGGTCAATGCTGTGACTCCATTCATCCCTACCAGGGCAAGTGATTCCCAACCTAGGAAAGAAGACCACATTTCACACAATGATTTGGCCCAAATAAACAATCGACTAAGTGAGATGTTCCAGAAGTTGGAGGCCCTCACATATCAAGTAAATCAATTAGATCTACGAATGTCTCGTAATGATAATGGTTGGGACAGAGGTCGCTCTCCTGGCTGGGATAGAGGTCGGTCTAACCGTCGTCGATCATCTTCAGGATTTAGAAAAGATGGACCCCTTCTGCTACTACCATTTCATCCTTCGGAAAGGCTAGCAGGTTGCCAAGGGAGGCACTTGCCAAAATGGCACTCATTTGTGGCACAAAGCGCCATCACAAAAAACATGCATGGACCCTACTTCCCTACCATCGCAGGGAAAACTAAGTATAGGGTGGAGTTACGCCCCGTACAAAGAAAGATGCGGGTGCGTTTTAATCCAGTGTGTAACTCGTTATAAAATTTGTAAGTACAAATAGTAGTTTTAACAATATAGAAAGTCTTAGGAGGAAAGCTACCCCCAACCAAACTCGAATAATTACAACAGTATAGGTAAAAATGTTGATACAATTTTGCATGCTAATGCTAATTAAAAAAGCGCAGCCAAGGCCTTGTTGCAGCCAAATAAAAAAGAGTTTCATATTGCAAAATCATCTGTTTATGCCATAGCAGCCTCAAGTTTTGTTGGCGCGTTTTTTCATTGGTATGGGCGCGTATTGATTTCCTCCGATATTAGGTGTTAAGGGTAAGGATATGCATGATCAAGGTAGCGAAGAAAGTTCGTAAGTTATAGGGCTGAATCTTTGTTAAATATTACAGTCTTAATGTAAAATAACAGCGATATGTTAGAAAAGTGTAAGTAGGTTACGTCTTTGTATTTTTTAATTTAAAAGTTGATGGAATAGGTTAATTAAGTTAATAATATCATCGTAGTTATCTCACAAGTTATGGAGGAACGTCGGAGAAATTTACTAATTTTCGAATTTATTTATTAATTTAAAACCAAGTAAATCGAATACATCTAAGATACTTAATGGAATGATGTAATTGATAAGTATTATAACCTAAAAAATTTAAATTTGAAAGAGCACTTTAAAATATGTAAATTTCGACATTAGTCAATAATGTTAAAAATTAAAAATGAAATGCTAATCTTTTAGGGATAGATTTTTTTACTAAATATAAATTTAACCTAGATTTTAGCTCAAATATTATAATTGATGCCACAACTGGCTTATCTTGTGAAGTCATTCAAGGGAATGACTCTGAGCTCATCCAACAATTTCAATCAACATGTTATGAATGGAAACTGAAAATTTTAACTCTTTCTCCTTTCACCATCAAAAAACTTGCGAAATTTTTGGTGCAACACAATATTTGGTAATAAAAAAAAAGTAGACAAATTGTTAATAAAATAGGAATAATTCAAGAAGAACTTCCAAGGGTATCTAAGGGCAGGGTAGTGGACTCTGCAACTAAAAATTATGTAAAAAGTTTCTATGAATCTGAAGAAATTAGGTTATGTACAGGTAAATCTGACTACTTAAGTGTGAAAAATGTAGTGGGGTAAAAAAGTTCACAAACAAAAGCGCTTGATATTACTCAATCTAAAAGGAGCTTTTGAATTATTTGAGAGATCTTGCCCTGAAATTCATAAAATCAGATTTTCTACCTTAGCAAATCTTCAACCTCGATATTGTGTATTGGCTGGGGCATCAGGGACCCATTCAGTGTGCATCTGTACACACCATCAGAACCTTAAGCTACAGATTTCAGCTTTAGGTTCTAAAGATGAAGACTGCTTATGGAGAAAGCGGTTTGCAGTGTCCAAAATAGAGATTTCCAATATAGAAGTGGAGGATCCTGACATATGGATGCTACATGCAAAACTTTTCCTTCAAAATTTTTAATGAAGTGAATCTCTACCTACAAGCAATGCATATCTACAGAGAGAAAGGCAGTTGAGTGTTTGGATCGACGGCTGGATACCAAAAGAAATAGTGGATTGATCAATAAAGAATGCCTGGAGGAGACGAATTGTGATTTGCAGCAGGTAGAAAGGTGGCATAATAGAGTGTAATGGCAGGGTTTTGGCGAGGGAGTCATGGTTCAAGGAATAACCCACATGGACAAGATGCCATAATGAGGTTACATCGATCCGTGAAGCTCTAGGGTGATTTTCTGACCTGAGACGAGTTCTCATAATCAGTATTGAACGGGGCAGTAAAGCTGGCTTTCTTTTGATTTGTGTCATTATTTCTACTATTAGTTCCAGTGCATGTCGCGCAACCTATACCCCCAGCTTGGGAAAAAGACTTTGAATGATAAACTGTGATAAATTAACAAATCTTTATCTAACTTAACTAGAAAGCTCCAGACCAAACCTATTGGACGTTGATTCATATATTTTTGGCTTCTAGATGGAAGTCACTATATGTTCAGAGGTTTAATAAAAAATCAGATGAATTTACCAGTTTATATATTAAGGTTGCTCATTTATGGGGTTGTAGACACCAACCTTTTAATGTTATCCTGTTCACAGCTGCATAAGTCCAAAACCAGAATAAGACCACACCAGGCTAAAAATAAAGAATAATACATGATTAGCCTGGGATTGTTATATAACTGCAATAGACATATTCCTGATGAGAATTACTAGTAAATTAATCGCACTTATAGCCAATTGACACCATTATTACAAAAACATATAAAGTACCGTACTTTGGCTGATACTTGTTGGGAGTATCCAGAGTGGTACCAGAATGGCTAACAAGTTTCTTCATATTATAATATATATAATATAATAATATTATATATATAATAATTATATATATATAATATATATAATATATAATTATATATATTATATATATATATATATATAATATATACTAAATATAATTACTATATA